>JASANE010019466.1:0-49885 GCA_030248225.1 Trileptium ribeirensis
ATTGCTGATATCCGCCCCGGGGGCCTCGGCAGTACAAGCTGCTAGTTTAAGCCAAATTTCCACCGCACTAAAATAAAAAAATAATTCAATATAAATTGTTTTTGCATCTTGGACTTTCCTGATTGTAACTTTCAGATTTTCAGTTTTTAATAGCTATTCTACTGTACTGAACGAAATAGTTACGCCTATCACGTAAAACTCTCAATAAGGGCGAAAATCAATATTTTTTATAATACGGTAAGGCTAATTTTTGCGTCGCTCATTTCCAATCATTAATATCAGAATTCAGTGGAACGTGCACTATAGAATGAACGAAAACGGGAGCAAGTAGTAAAGTTCACAAATTTTAGTTCAAAACTCAGGCTTATTTTTATTCTTCATATTTTCGAGTGTATATAAGATATAAATCGTTATATCAATATAGATGCAGTAGGTATCATTATTATTTTATAGCTTAAGTTATCTTACGGGGTACTGTGTTGGGTTTGACTACTACAGAATTTTTTGCTAAATCCACGTCCGCATTCCGCAAGTTAAACCCATTGGTTATCTGTTTTTATATGTTAACGAAAACTAATTACACGGAGCTGATGAAGTTACTGTACAACGTATTTTGGTATAATATCTTTATTGCTCCAATACATGTAAAATAAATCTGAACTAAGAAATAAATTAAACTCGGATAATTATTTTTGCGCTTTACTTTAATAAAAAGTTTTGTTTTTAATAACGTGTGTGGTAATAAAAAAGTTTACGACACAACCTCGCAGTTAGGCCTAATTGAGGGGCGCGAAACCTTACAAGACGCGTACCTCACCTCGCGATTTGGTAATATTTTGAAAAACAGTTACAGATCCATATGCTCTCATAATCCGGTTACCACCGTAATCTTTCGTGGCAGTAAGTTTAATCTGAGAGCTTTCTTTGATATTATAACAGGCCCCGCATACGCGCGCTGACTGCAATTGAGCGCCAAGCCAAACACGCGCCACGTCACATCCGCATTCTCAGAAGATAGATGCCGCAGCGACGCGGGGCAAAGTATGAGTCAAATGAAATATTAAAAAACCCAGCGCACTCCGCCTTCTGCCGCTAAACAAACAACTGACTTTCGCTCAGACGATGGTGGCGCGTTCCTGAGGGGCGCATTTCGTAGCTCAAGTTTCATTGGTTGATGAACTTACATTTTTTTTTTTTTATTTTTATTTATGCTAGATGGAGTTGACGAAATATTTTGAAAGTGTAGCATTTTGTTTATAAAAAATTTAGTGTCACTTACAGGCATGCTGACTGTCGGAAGACTTTGGGAAATGTTTGTAGTACAAGTATGAGAATTAAGCTTATCGATGGATGTGTGTGTTTGTATTTGCCAAATGATTTTGCAGTTTTTTAGTCTCTATTTATGTACAACGGCTCCAGGAAGCTGGGGTGGAAGTCTGAAATTAGATTGACACTACTACTGTTGGTTTAAAAAAAGTTTTTGTGAACATATCTGCAACTAAAAACTCAAATGAGTTTTGGAAAATTAATTATTAATTTTTAATTTTAAACAATTCCTTGCCGTTCCTGCAAAGTTTCAAGAAGCCATTTTAAAAATGAAAATTGTTTTTTGCACACCGCAGGCACCACAAATTTGTGTCTGCTGGAAATATGTTCCGGGAGGCAATTGTAGAGTTTTCTAATAAGTTTGCAGTTTTCGATATGGTTTTTTCGTTACGATTTGAATTCTTTGAGTATATTAGTCTTATGTATCAGCGCGCACGACGGAAAATAATGTTAACCACTTTGCAAAAACTTCGGCAAAAAAAAATTAATGTTAATAATATTATTGGGGGCGGGAAAATGTTTTCCTTGTGAACTCGTCAACATAGTTAAAAGTCGGAAGGGAAACATATAGTAGAAAAATCTATTGGGCAATTTTTAGACGAGAACAAATGTATTGTAAAACGATTTGTTTTATGCAAAACTGGCGTGTTGCAGCAATAACTGAGCCAAACCGATCTAGTGCGGTAGGACCCCTGACCTCAAGTCCAAACTGTTCTATTGGATGCCCAAATCGAAGCATCACCCCGCATGATTCTCCCAACGCCTCTGAAATCGTGTTGTACTACAGTACCGTACAAGAGATTTGAGAAAGTTGCCTAAAATTTCACAATACACCAGCTAATGTTTTCTGGGGCTACGACGAGACCCGGCCTAACCATATAACCCCACCTCGCCACCCTAACCACATCCTCAGCTAACAGTACTAAGAACGAGCATAATCCACAAGGTAAGTATTTATTTCGTCTTGTTTAATTTCAGGTAGTTTAACACACTTCATTTTTGAATATTTACAAAAACACAAAAATATTACGCTAGTAATAAACGTAATATATAGGTGTTCGCGCGCTGTGGCGGATACACTATATATAATGCAGTATATTTATTTGGGTGTTGTGGAGGGACGTTCTACAGTGCTTACTGGTCTTTGACGTCTTTATGTTTGGTAACATTGAAGTTACACATCGGCAAACGTCATTATGCCACTGTAGGATGGGTATAACAACACTTAATTGCATAGCTTCAGTAATGCCTGTTAATGGCAACGAAACAATAAATACATTCGATATGCAAATATGTTAGTCCGTCAAATTGCGGAGTTAAGTAAAATCTCGTCGGTACCACGATAAATCTTCACTAATATTTTTGAAATCTCTGAGTCACGCGCCGCTACGCTACGATGCTGCCCAAATCACACAAAGTGGTTGATGCTTATTTTATTGTATTTTTCTACTGTAGGCCAAGATTTTAAACTCATTCCACGGTAACCGAATCGCAAAAGCATAAAATTCCTTCTATTTTCTCTGCTATGTATTTTTGTCAGAGCTGCTGTTTCAAAGTTAAAAAATAACCAAAAAAGAAAATTTTCAAAATCTCACAAAATAAGTTTACTTGCAAACAAAAACTTATTTTGTCAAAATTTTGAAAATTTTACTTTTTGGGTTATTTTTTAACTTTGAAACAGCAGCTCTGACAAAAATACATAGCAGAAAAATTGTTGCTCTAGTGAAGGAATTTTATATTTTGCGATTCGTTACCAGTGGAATGAGTTTAACCTTTAACGCGGTGGAATTGCAAATAGCTAAAATCAGCGTATCTAATTCAAGCCAGTTTTGTGTGAATTTGGGCAGGAAACCAGTGCAGTAGCGTAAGCACAAAGTACGGCGCGTGACTACATTTTATCACGCCTTGATTAAAAATTTGAGAAAATCTATCAATCTAGTGAAGAGTTATGCGTGGTACCGACGGCATTTACTTAACTGCCCGCGATTCGCTAAACCATATACTTGCATATCGAATGTATTTATTGCTTGCCGTTGCCATTAACAGCATTACACAAAAGCTTATCCGAGCGTTAAGTGTTGTTACACCACTGTACAGTGGCATAGAATTCTTTGCGTTTGCCCAATATAACTTCAATGTTCCGAACATAAAGAGACATTAGAAGACCAGTAAAGCACTGTAAAGCGTCCACACAACACCCCAAATAAACCATGTACCATAGAACCACCGTATATAGTGTATCCTCCACAGCGCAAACACCTATATGTACGTCTATTACTAGCGTAACTGTTTTTGTGTTTTGTAAATATGTTCAAAAATGAAGTGCTGTTAAACTACCTGAAATTAAAACAAGACGAATAAAATTAAAGAAGAGAATACTTACCTTGTGGATTATGCTCGTTCTTAGTACTGTTAGCTGAGGATGTGGGTTTAGTTGGCCGAGTAGGGTTATATGATTTTGCACCGGCTATCGTAGCCCCAGAAACATTAGCTGGTGTATTGTGAACGTCACGACTTCGAATCTCTGTACGACTAGGTAGTACAACACGATTTCCAGAAGCATTTGGTGTCGATTGCGGTGATGCTTCAAAATAACAAAACAAAAATTAATGTTAACATTTTTTGACATCAATCAAAGCATTTGGACTTGAGTAATAACTCCGGTATTCCTAGCGCACTAGAATCGGTTTAGTTCAGTTATTGCTGTACCGACACCAGCAGTTATATAAAACAATAGTTTTACAATCATTGTTCTCGTCTTAGCTAAAATACCAATGATTTTTCTACTATATGTTTACTTTCGAGCTTTTAACTATGTTGACCGTAAGCAAGGAAAACATTCGCCCAATAATATTATTAACATTAATTTTTTTCGAAGTTTTTGCAAAGTAGTTAACATTATTTTTTCGTCGTGCACGGTGATGCATAACAATATACTCAAAGAATTCAATAGTTAACGAAAAAACCATATGCGAAAACTGCAAACTTATTAAAACTATTACAATTGTCCGGAACTATTTAGCAGACACAAATTTGTGGTGCCTGCATATCTGCAACAATTTTCCCATTTTAAAATGGCTTCTTGAAACTTTTAGGAACAGCAAGGATATTTACAAAATTAAAACTAATAATTAATTTTCCAAAACTCATTTGAGTTTTAGTTGATATGTTCACAAAACTTTTAAACCAACAGTATAGATATCAATCTAATTTCAGACTTCACCAGCATACACTATCGACATTGTACATAAATCAACTAAAAAACTGCAAAATCATTTGGCAGATACAAACACTCAGCCGCGTAGCATCAATAAGCTTAAGTCTTCATACTTCTACTTCAAACGTTGCAAAGGCATCTTCTTGATCCTCCGAGCAGTCACATCCGAATATAAGTGACACTAAATTTTTTATAAACAAAATGCTTTACCACACCTTTCCCTTAACCAGAATATTTAGAATGCTTCGTAGTGTAGCGAGACTGCATGTAGCATAATAAAATAAAGAAAATAGTTAAGTTCATCGACCAACAATGAAACTTAGCATACGAATCGCCTACCAGAACACGCCACCGTGGTCTGAGCGAAATTAGTTGTTTGTTCAGCGGCAGAAGGCGGAGACTGGCTGAGTTTTTTAATATTTGGTTGACTCATACTTTGCCCCGCGTCGCTGCCGGCACTACATCTATCTTTCTGATCAGGATGTGACATCACACCATGTTTGGCTTGACGTAATCTGAAATGCAGTCGTTACAGTATGGGCTCGTTATAATATCAAAGAAAGCTCTAGATTAAACTTCTGCAGCAAAAATTACGGTGGTAACCGGATTATAAAGCATATGGATCTGTTAACTGTTTTCGATATTACAATGCGGCAAGTAAGGTACGCGTCTTGTAAGCTTTCGGCGCCCAGGCTCCAAATTTCGCAGTCAGGCCTAAGCTGGGCATAACAAGGTTGTGTCGTAAACTTTTATTACCACACGTACTAGACAAAACTTTTTATTAAAGTAAACGCGATAAATTAAACTTAGAGCGTCTCCGAGTTTAATTTATTTCTTTAGTTCAGATTACAATTTACATGTATTGGAGCAATCAATTTGTTATACCAAAATATATTTGTAAGCGGGTAACTTCATCAGCTGCATCTAATATAGTTTTCGTTAACGTATAAAAACAGATAACCAATGGGTTTAACTTGCGGAATAGTAAACGTGGATTTAGCAAAGATTCTGTAGTCCATGAACCCAACACAGACATGTCCGTAAGATAACTTAAGCTATAGATAATGATATGCTGTATCTATATTGATATAACGATTTATATCTTATATACACTCGAAAATATGAAGAATAAAAATAACCTGAGTTTTGAACTAAAATTTGTGAACTTTACTACTTGTCCCGTTTTCGGTTCATTTGAGTTGTATACACGTTATCTTAACTGAATTCTGACTGTAATGATTGAAATGAGCGACGCGAAGTAGCCTTACAACCGTGTAGTGGAGATATTTTGATTTCGCCTTATTGAGCTTTTACATGATAAGCATAACTCAACTTTCGTTCGGCACGTACACTTGCGTGATAGCTCATTTAAAAGCTTGAAATCTCAAAAGTTACAATCAGAAAGTGCCAATTAAATGCAAACAAATTTATATTGAATTATTTTTTTATTTTAATGCAGTGGAAATTCGTTAAACTAGCAGCTTGTCATATACCAAGGCCGGGAATTCTTAGTGTTGAATATTGTAATTTAGGGAGATTTACACGGCGATATTGAGGATCAAATTGCACAATAAACTATGAATATTGCTCTACAAAATGAGATTTAATATACCTATATAGCTCTAGAGGTTGCGGAGATATTATCATTTTCGTGTATTTCGTGTCCTATGGGCATGTGAAAAAACCGCTTTGACCCAACCCTGCAGGGTAAATAATGACAACAGTGGCAAACCATTTAATGCTACATAGAAAATGAATTGCTCTACAAAATAAGAAAAAACACCTATATGAATTGATGGGTAATACGCATATATTACCGACCATTTTTGTGTATTTTGGGTACTATGAGCCCCTGAAAACCCCATTTTCATCGAACCCTGCCGCGGAAATAATGACAATCGGCAATTACATAAAAAATGAGTGATCTACAAAATGAGACCAAAACCTTTCATGTAGCTCGAGCGGTTGCAGAGATATTACCCACTTTAAGTGCGTACACCAAGGTTGTTATTTTGCATAAAACACGAATTGATTCGCACAGAAATTCGCATTCACATTTTTGCCATTGGTATTGGCGTTTCTGTGAACGCGATGATGAGCTCTGCGATGTACGAATAGAACTCGCGTTCGCGCACATATGTCCATTTCGCACGTTTGTCCTCGTTCATCAAATGACATTGTGAACGTTCGCGGTCAGTTTGTGTATTACAGCATACGAATAAAACGCGATTGGTAACACAACACAGTCAGCAAAATGCGACGCTACATCGCAAACTAGTGATCGCGAACACCGTATCTCACATCATGTACGCGTACATTATGGAATATCGTTATTTGTTCGCGTATATCACTTTTACGATCGCGAAATGATTTGACAAAAAACCACGCTGGTGTACGCGCCTAAAGTGGACTCACGCATAAGTAATGTGATTTTTGAAACGAGCCATTTTGACCCACGAAAAATGTTGGATTCGGTCTTCGCGGCTAACTAAATGGTAGATATTTCAGGCTTTCAAATGAGCTATCGTGCGAATCAATCCGCCAAGCCAAAGTTGAGTTATGCGTGCTACTCTAATAACCGCAATAACGGACACTGTCAAATTTCACCACTGCTACGGCTAGTAAAAATTCTATTCAATTATTACTAATTCAATTAAACTAACATGTTTTTGCTATTTTAAAGCAATCGAAATTCGTTAAATTAATCACAAATGATCGATTTTCGTTTGAACGAAAACGACTGAAATCAAACGAAGCATCGTTTCATTTTTCAGCACTTAATTCTGATGGCACCTGTAATTCCGCTTCTTGAGCGTGAATCCCGATTCTAACATCGCGGAATACGGGCCAAAAGGGCTAGAGTCGGGTCCCGAAGACACCAAATAATCACGTTATTTATTGTATCTCGACAACCGGCAGATTCATTCGTGCTGTGCAGCTATCATTATTAATAGTTCATAATCGCTAAGGACACTAAACCTTTCAATTTCTTCTTGTCTCTTTTTTTCCATCAACAACTTTTCAGTCTTAAGTCGCTTGTTTTCTTGTTCCAGTTTATCGATTACTTCTCGTGTTTTCGCATCCTGTAATGCAAGAATATTACTTCTTACTAAAACACTCAACAATGTTGAAATACAATACTAGCACGCGAGGGTGAAACGGAGCAAGCGTGGTTTCATTTTTAAGTTATCATTTTGTTTAATTACCTGTAACAGACTTAGTTTCATGCATATACCACCCTACAACCTAAATGCACGCTAGACTATAGAGAAACACATCGCTGCATTCAAAATACTGCAAAACTTCTATTATAGACTATTTTCGATGCCATGTAACGAACTTACTGAAGATCGACTATATTCTGGAAATCGGGTTCATTCACCCTAAACTCAATGAAAAGGTTTGAAAAGCAACCGTATTGCTGGATTCTAGATAAATTAACCATCGTATTCAGCCTATCGGAAACCCTATAAAGACAATTCTTGATGACCTGTACGCAATATATTGCCAAGCGAAGACAGACTGTATTCTGAAAATCGGGTACATTGATCCTAAACCCATTGAAAAGGTATGAAAATGAAGGCTAGGCGCTAGATAATCAAATCCTTGTATTCAGCCTTCAGAAATACCTTTATAGACCATTTTAATGCCCTGAACGCAATGCATAATCATAATAAAAATGCACTACATTTTGGAAATCGCGGTCGCCCACCGTAAAACCCTTCAAACCTCATGAAAAGGTATATTATAGCCAAGCTGAACTCTAGATGGCAAAACCATTGTATCCAGCGTGTTTGATAACTTAACAGACACTCAGTGTAAAGTTAAAACAAGCAATAACACGGCGAAATTTGAAAAATCGCTATTTCTGGCAAAGCGTCGACGAACCATATTTGGGTCCCCAGCGCCCAAGAGTGGTCCAACAAAAAAGTCGTGGTAAGCAATGTTGTATATCTCCATGAGTTAAATCTGCAAAATGCTATCCATTTTTCAATGCGAAACCTGTGTTGCGAGATATGGGCTGAGAAACACTGGTACCCGTATTGCCAGACTTGGCAAAGAACACTTAAAAACATGTTTTTTGCCACTTTAACAGGGAAGATGGGGTCGGAACTGTTGCTGTTCAACTAAACTGTACATCGTCATCACGTTTGCTATCGTACAAAAAAATTGTCGTCGAAATTTGTTTATCAGAAAATGAGTTAAGAGTGTCAGCGGCGCACAAAAAATTTTCACGATTTTCCCCCATCGCACTCAGTTTAAACTCCGCTCCCTTAGTTCGCTCTGTTTCAACGACTATGATTTAATTCAGGCATGCAATAATTTTATCAATTCGGCGAAGATACTGCATTCATCGCTGGCCTGTCCACAGTGGGGGACCCTCCCCCACTTTCCAAATCCCCCATGTTCGTGAAATTTTCCCCCATCTCCGTCCTCCCCACTCGGCCGAAAGCACCCATGTTCAACTAATTCCAAAAATTTTTATGTCTGAAAATTTATGTTTTTTGCTTGCAAATTGTTTTTAAACAGTAATTAGCACAATTTATAATGCTAAAATATCGTTTTTAGCTTGAAAATACATTTAGTATTTTTAAGCAAATTTTACCACCACTTTTAATTTTCCCCCGAGATGAACACAGGGGGCCCCCGAATTCCTCCACTTTTCGGAGGGTTGTGAACAGGCCAGCATTATATGACACAATTTGGCGAAAAATATGACCCTATTATATCCAGACCATTCCGCGGTACGGAGACATTTGTGCAACATTTAGGCAGAAAGTGGGTCGGGTAACCATTTAGTAGAGTGGAAGGTACAACTAGCCATCCTAAAGATAACGCTAATGCCCTAAAATTGTCAGAAGCTATATTTTTGCAATTTTTACATATTATATTTTCAAAACAACCAAACCCCAAATATCCAAAGTTCTAAAATTTTAAACTTTATTACTTTTAGTTATTGGTAACTGGTAAAACGGAACAGGTACGGCTAGTCTGCGACCATAGACCACTTCAAAATATATAATTGTTTCTTAGCTAACTTCAAAGTCTTAGAAGGATAATAGTAAATATGCAATAAATTAAATGCAGTACATTACATCAGTGCAACACACACCAGAACACGGAATTGTATATTTCTTCCTGCAAAGGTTATAAAATTCAAATTCAATTTGCGATTACAAATTGTGAAAAAAATATTTTCAATAAAGGCTCCTAATATTGGAATACTGGATGTAACAACTGCTTTCGTTATGTTCAGCGACTCCGAAAACATGTATATCCATTCTAGCTCTTACGTACAATTAATTCAAAATAACAAAATTAGCCATTATAAAAAAACCCAATTACACTTCTAATATTTTGGGCTATTCGGCCCCATTATTACAGTCATGCACAGGCTAGAAGTAGTCTTTTCTGGCGGGAGCTGTATATACCATGGTTATCGATGTCGCCATGATTTATGTTAGCCCACGAACTTACAGATATACTGAAATTCGATATTTCACCCACCGTACCTCTATAGATGGTAGTGTCCGAACGAGCGTAATTATAGATGTTTCTTTCTTATCTCTAACCCTAGAGTTTCCGCAAATCATAAAGAATAATTCCGGAGAGTACAAAAATACCGCGTGAGCACAAGATTCAACATATGTTGTAAAAAAAACAAACAGTTGCTAAAATAAGCAAAAGTGCTTGAAGCTGCTACTTTTTACTACTGATGTTGAAACAATTTCGGCCTGACATTTTAACAGCTACTATCGAATTTAAATGAACGTATTTGACTAGCATGACCCACACGCGCTTCATATTATTTGAATGTGCTCGACAACCTATTTGTGAAGATATTTTAATATAATGGCGCCAGGGGTGACGCATCCTCTGAACCATGTGGAACTTTGAACGATAATTATAACAGCGTTTGCATACACACATCACTCTAACAGAACTTAAACCTACAGTACAACCAAGATACGACGCACCGGCTCATTTTGTTCGCAGCAATGGTCTTCAAGCACCTGAGCACTTTTGGCTTTCAAACGTGCAAAATCCTCGCCTAACGCATCAGTCTCCGAATTTACACGCTCAGTATGTTGCCTCCAAGCGTCCATCGCAGCATCATGTTGTTTCACCACTTTGCTGGCTTGACTACTGTCATGATATGGCTTATTTTTAGGCAAATCCAATTCCGATCCTCGACCGCTGTTTATAACTGGTTTTTTAGAACGATCAACACTAGGAATTCTACCGGTTTTATCATTAGTGTTGCTAGGTTTTACCGAATTCCTAATGTTTGACTGTAAGTTTGTCGTAATCGCTGCTGACGATGAAGGGACCAAAACAATTTCTGAAGGTACGTTTGGATATATCGAGGAATTCGACGACAAAGGATTACCACTTGATTCTGGCTGCGGTGTTGTATTTGATGTACTTACACTAACAGCTTTTGGGGACACTTTATTTAGTTCTGTATTACAGCTGGAGGTACTATTCCCGAAGATGGGATAATCGACGGACTCTGCAAATAAAAAAATTTTCGGTCATACAGTTAAGCATACCTACGTCCACCAGAAATGCTCAAAATCGTATTAATCATTATTGTATTAAAAGTAGTAATTAAAAATTCTAAGTAGTAAATAAAACAAAATAATTTATTTACTCATTTAGGTGGTCACCTATGCAAAGATGGTCTATCCGCAGCCTTCAAAAAATTTGCGGGGTAACTTCGGGGAAGGGAGGAAGGTAAGCGGAGGGAGCATGTTTATTCCCAGAGGAAACTTTAAAGTGGGGAGGAATAAAATATTGTGCGATGTGCTAATAATTTGCATATTTGCAGAATTATTGTGGCTTCTCGGAGAGCAGCTACGAACCCCTGGCTTATCGAGGCTTTCCGAGAAGATACTATACAAAGTACTGTAGCTCTCAACAAGGTTTATAAATAAGGTTTTTCGGACCTAGTTACCCAGAAAGTAGTTTCACATAGGTGATTTTGGTGTCAATCGATTGGTCTCGTGGAATTGAGTCGAACGGTTTCTAATATGACTGGATCTGGCCAGCGGTCCTGAGAATACTGAAAAACTGTTGATTTTAGAAATTATAGCCGCTGTTTATTTATAAACGGCCGCATTATTAAGCAACCCAGCGCGTGTGTTGCGTCATTAGATTTTACTTTTTCTCCTTCTGACCACTGTGCACTAACTTGTCAACGATATTGTATGATGCTATTAATATTGGCACCAATTATTGACGTGTTTCAAAAACGTAATGGTGCGAAACCCTAACAGATCTAAGATAAATAGCCTCTGTCTGGAATTATAGCCAAAAAGCGGTCAAATTTGGCCATATTTTCGATAAAAAATCGGGACTTATTTTAGAACATATTATATGGTTGAACTAAAATTTTGATAAACAAACAATATTTTTTGTTAGCTAAGTATAACGGATCAAATTAAAAAATAATTTATATTCTAACATTTGTAACAGATCCGTGCTGTATCGTTACGTGACTGAATAATCCTTACCACAGAACAATGGGCAACATTTCGAATTTGTAGCCCCGAACCGATACAGAAATTAATTTTTAAATTAAACGTTTTTGAACGAACATAGAAACCCCGTCCCGAACGCGTGTGCGTGTGTTTACGATTTAGCAATGTTGTTGATAAGACTGTATGGATTATCTGATCGTATGAATTGAAGTTGCCGTATTATCCGTTGTCGTTTTCTTTGTATACCCTGTCGTACCATTATTATTAGAGTCCATCGTTACATACCCTATTGACCAAGAACTGTCGTCATAACGACATATCCAAATGTACCATTCATTGTACTAGTGCCTTTTTGTTGCCATTTTGAATATACCGTTATTGTAGTATATACATATTTCATTATTATAATTATTTGCTTTTGAATATACCTTATTGTCGTACGTATTTTATCGCTATAATGGTATGAGTTTGAATATACCCTTATTGTCTCGTTGCTAAAACCGTATCAATCTAGAAGTACCCTTATTGCCGTATACTATTCATACCATATTGTGTCATTTGTTTGCAGCCCTTTAATATTTATTAATACTTATACAGGCATTGCAAAACTCGCATGACCCTTGTCATTTCCCTGTATATTGTATAGAGTTTCCGGTCGGTTGAGTTTAGCGAAGTACCTCGCACTACGTTACCGACCCCGACCCACCATATTTATACCTTATATATTGGTTGTAATCGTATTGATTTATAGTTATCATTTGTGCTCGTATTTTTGTCATGTATATAGACTGTCGGATCTGGTGTAGTATTTTGGGATACCTTACCATTCCCGACCCGAGAATCATCTATAGAAGTATGCGACTCTCGAACATGCCCAATTTGTGGAAAAATCTGGCATGATCACGTACGATAGGATTGAGACAATTTAGCTAGTCTGGTAGGAAAAGTGAGTAGTAGTATATCGTTTATTACCGGTCATTGGACTGGCAGAGAACTCGTCCCAAACTGCCAACGCCTATGGAATTTGCGCAATTGTGGCTGTTCGCCGTGTAGAGAACATTCATTGAGGAAAATTTGAGAAAATTGTAAGTAAAATTTCTAGAATAATAGGTTCACCAGCGTTGAATACACTTGAAATTTGCAGCACTTAGAAAAAATATCAGCTACCAGTATTCATTTTCACTGGCCAAGTTAGAGATGAGTTTTAAAATAATTCCGAATCCTCGTAATCGAGGGTGTTTATGGTTCCGGCCTATGACTCCGGACTGAATTTGTTAGTAATACCATTTGTTCATACCATTTGGGTTAGTAATGTTAGTAATCTTCATACCATTTGGGTGTAAAAATTTTCATCGCTTGAATGCGATCGGTCCCGTGAAAATCTGATCAGAATCCACGGACTTATAAAAGGAATAATGGGAAGTACTCCTCGAAAAATTGGGTATTCGATCTAATTAAAGTTAATTAGATATTTTAATTATATATTATATTTGGGTTCCAGGGACTTTAGGGTTTGATGTGAGCAGGGTATACCATAACCCCATGAAAATTACGGAAATTTTCCCGATAGGCATGTCATCCATCGTTGTGTTCCCCTCATTAAGTCTGAAAAAAATGCAATTATCTACCCACAAACAGGTAAGGAGAACATGCTGGAGGTACCTAAAGCATTAGATTTTCTTGCCGTAAGTCGGGATGGGCTTGTTAAAGACGCTGGTCTCCTTTCAGGGTGTTAATCTTAGGGTATTGTATATCAAAATCCTCGGTGAAGGAGCCGAGCCCGAAGCCGAGGCCCGAGATTTTCTTGCCGTAAGTCGGGATGGGCTTGTTCAAAACGCTGGTCTCCTTTCTGGGTGTTAATCTTAGGCTATTGTATATCAAAATGCTCGGTGGAGGAGCCGAGCCCGAAGCCGAGGCCCGAGTTGTGCCCCTGAGACGTTTGAGGGATTGGGGCCCCCTTTGTGCCCGTTTAATATTTGTTTGAATATTCGGCCATCATTCATACAATGTCATACAATAAGTTCGGTAAAGGGTAATACAAGTATAAAGATAAATCATACAATTGCAGCAACATATTATACGATTGCAACAATAGATCATACATTGGTAATAATAGGTCATACTATATAATATGTCTGGTTAAATGACAATAAACGCAAATAACGCCAAAGCTTTAAGTACTCAATCAATTTTACTCGATCAGATACATACACATGTACTCGTTGAAGGGAAGAATCTTGAATCCTGCTCAAGAACATCGAATAGGCTTTAATTTCTATAACGGACGAGTTCAGTAATGTTGCCCATTACACTATGGCGACGATTACTCTATAGCGTGACGATCCAGAATGAATCTGTTACATAACAAACATTATACAAATTGAACAAATATATTCTAAAGCTGATTTATACATATAAAGCTAAAAATATTTCTCAAAAGCTACATATTTTACAGGGGTTCCTTTTTCCCCTTCCGTCAAACGAATTTTTTTCAAACTTGTACATTTTTATTGTCGTACACATATTTTAACACTGGTGGTGGTGGTGGTGGTGGTAAAACAGTATTTCAGTACTAGAAGCAGTAGTATTTAATACTTAAAATTATTTCCTATACAAAAACACGATTTAAAAAACACTAATAAAATATGCATTTCGTTGAATATGGAGATTTCGGCGTGGGCGGACGAGTGTTAAGAACTTGGAAAGTGTGAAGGGGTGTCCAACACCCACACTGTGGACAGGCCAGTGCAGCCACCGCCATAAACTAGTTAAATCGGAAACGAAGTCAAAATTTTGCAAACCTAAAAATACCATTCATCCATTCTGGCCTTCTATGTACAACAAACTTGAAAACGCCGAAATTCCTTAAATAATTAAATAATATTGTTTCCCAATTCAACATTTTAGCTCCCTTTACCTTCCAACATAACGACATAACCAACATCGGTTTAAAACAGAAAACCAACGTGTTTAATATATTAAATAACTCTATATACTTGTAACTCGCAAGCGAGAGAAAACGGGCAGAGTGCGGCTAGTTTGGGCTAAATAACTATTTCTACGCTCCAAATGCAGCTTCGTGAGCCCCTTTCAAAACCCACAAATACATTCAAAATTACGGCCATTGCATGCACATATAAAGATAATGCACCTGTATTTTTTCACCGCTAAAGACGGAAATTTTCTAAGTTTACAAATCAGAGCTTTCAATAAAAATTGCTATTTCAAGCGTTATTTTTCATGCATTTAGCATATAGAGCTTCCTATATTGGCACAACTGCGGATACCACACCGCAACTAGAGTACCACGCAAGCACTTTTTCTATAATCATATTCAACGCAATCGCAAAAGTTATAGATCAATTTTAGCCATTACCATACACATGATGAAGCTCCGACGTCTCAGTGAGAGGTAGCCGGGGTCGGCAGGGAGGTCGTTCAGTGAGGGCCGTCAGGGGGGTGGGGTGATGAAAAAAAGTTGACGACCGCCTATATTATCCCAATTTTTACAATTTTACCCTTTTGATTCAAAAATTTCCAAGGCCTCAGGGGTAACCCACTGAACCAGCTTCGGTATGTATGCACACTACGTACAACTACCCTTGAACAAATACCAAAATTTGACATTTTGTGTCAAAATTTAGATAGTTAGGCTATTCAGCTTCCTGTAGGTTTAACAACATGCCCAATATAGGTTTAAAATAAAGAAAATCAATCTGTTTAACTGGTAAATAACAAGAAGCCTATTCAGTTGTGAAAACTCTCATTTTTGAATTTTTTCAACTTTGAGTCATAGCTTAAAACGGCTGCAATGACAAAAATTGCATTACAACAAAGCAATGAAATTGCGGTGACCCCGATTTTTTGATCCGACGCCTCTAGCAATAGTTCTAACTTAAAATGATCAATCCAGTTATGTCTTGTGAGTGCCACCGATAGATAAAAGAGTTTGGAGAATTAAACACTAATTTTGAGGAAACTCAGCCTGAGGCGTTTCATTAAGCCCATAATTCATTCGTAACAAGCAAAATATTTGTAATCAAAGTTGTAAAAAAATTGGTGCAATTTTCAAACCGTTGGCTTATAACTTGAAAACGGCTGTTTTTACAAAACGTATCTTTACAGAAAAACTTTCAAAGTTGTAGCAGATTTATGGTCTGTATAGTGTTATTTTTAATCCCATTATGCAAAATATTTCAGATGCCGCGAACCGGAGAATCAGTTTTTTGTTAGGGTGTGTGGTCACAGTGTCTTGTGTTTATTGAAGGGCACTAAGTTACAATAATTCCGATATAACAAAAAGCTATAGTTATTACATTACATTACCAAGGGCTGATTTTGCTATTTCTTGATTCGCGTTTGACGATTCAGTAAAACCATCAGTTGCTCCAGTATTCGATCGTAAGGATTCGCCAACAAGTAAATATGATGGATTAGTTGTTATTGTTGGATAGCGCTGATGCCAATTCGAGTAGCCTCCGTCAAGAATTTGAGGCGGATTCTCCGAAGGACCAGATAATTCAAACTAGAAATAAAGCGTCTACGCTTTGAGACAGCAACAAGTTGATGTGTGACTAAATGTAATGGCAAAAACAAACGATTATTTGTTTACGACAACTACGATATTGATGACACAAGCAATATACACATGTATAGTATTACGCACGGATGCTATACATACGGGCTCCAAACTCTATTGTAGCCAGCAATATCAAAATTGAAATCATTATTACCTAAACAATTTCGATACAACTCATTATCGGTGAAATCTTAGAAATTAATATTGCTTGCTAAATACAATTTACTGTACCCAATTTTTAGAGGAAATTCCAAAGTCTAGATATAATTCCAACGCTTTCAGAATCTCAAATAGAAAACATGCAAAACATTAAATAATCACTATCGTAGTGCAAATTTGCAGATAATTCCGAAGCTAGCGACAAAGCGAAAAAACCCAGTTTCTTCAAAATGGCCTTATGAGAACAAAACTTCGGGTTTCCGGCGGGCCGTTGTTAATAAGGAGCTGTTGGGCTCAAGTCTAACCCCGAGTTCGCGTAGTGGCAAAAAGTCAATAGGAGGCAGATATTTTGTATCGTATATTGTATGTTAATACATTATATTACATATGTACGAACAATATCGTGTCGTTTTATATACATGTGTACGTCGGTATAACTGTATGCGCATTGAAAAAATGCCAAAATTCCCCAAAATTACACCTTGCGTTGGTCGGTGATATAGACTTCTCGCAGCCATAAGCAAAAATTTAAAGGGTCGAACTTTTCCAGGGCGGGGGTAGCCGATAAGGGCAGCGGTCTGTCAGTAAGGGTCAACCTCCTTCCTCTGCAACGGAATACCGGGTGGGAATCACAATTATTGATTGAAACCATGAAATTTAGAAAACCTTTTCTTCTTAAATTAACTGTAGCATGAGTTCATGCCACGTTAGCACTGCCGACAGTGTTTTACGAACAAGAATTCTAGAAACTTACATCTATCTGATACAATGTTGCTGCACATGCAGGGTTTTCGACATTTTAAATTGGTTTAAAAACGCGAGCAATCGACTAATAGAGAATTATGGCGTTGCTTCACTATCCCGCATTTTAGATCCATTTTAATAGTGTTTTTCAGTTTCTAATAAGACGAATATTATACCAAGAATTATAAATTCTAAACATATCCAAATCAAAATGCCAAATGCGTTAATAGACATCAGTTTTTAAACTTTGTGCGCACAAAAGTGGCAGGTAACTTGAACGTTCCACAAAAGCAAAATTCATATAATTATGGGTCTAATAAATTTTTTTACACAAATCCTTTAGTCCGGCGGTTAGTGGTGATTATCACAGACACACAAATGTTTTCACAGTCAGCGGAGTTAACAGCTATTAAATGAAACGTCGCCTGCTCCCTTACAATAATTACGCGTTTCTTTTCAAAAATTTGTATGAGTTTCTTCGTCTAGGTTTCGAGATAGTTTGAACATCTTTTAAAGGGTTTCTATAGAATGAAGCGTCATCGGCCTCGCTTTAATAATTAGGGTTTCTTTACAAAAATTTAATGGGTTTCTTCGTCGGGGCATCAAGACAGTTTGAACTTCTTTTACAGGGTTTGAGGGAATATACTAACGGAATTACGCATCATGAAATGTATTATTATGGTGCAGGTATTAGTCTCATAATACCGCGAATCGATATTGTAGTTAAAATATAACTAAATACAAGTTTTCGAAGTCCAAATTAATTTAGTATATTAATTTTTTTTTATATTTCCTAATAATTTATTGAAACACTAGTGATTTATTCAAACCCAGAGGACTCCTTACAGAGTTGCAGAAACAGCCATTCCCGGAGCTCTAAATTTTGACGGTAGTTTTACTGAAATATACATGTTGCGAACATATATGGCGTTATGATTTCATACAAACATGCATCACTTTTTCCAGTATAGACGAAACCGACAAACGTCGTGATTGGATTTACATAAACTTTACAAGTTTAAAAAATTGAAACAATACAATACAACTAGTACAAAAGCAGTATTGTCATACCATGAAAAGAGCGTCTGCCAATGTTTTCAAAGGTGTCCCAGCAGTAACGTCATTTTCAAATGAGTCGTCGTCGAGAAGAATGATTAGCTGTACTCGATGTCGCTTGAGGAAAAGATGATAAGTTGAACCGCAAAGCAGACCTTCTAAGTGAGATGGAATGCATCTACAATAAATTAACAACTATCTTGAATTATCACGTGCCAGCATCGTCAAAGGATT
Organism: Trileptium ribeirensis; assembly: GCA_030248225.1. Classification (NCBI taxonomy): domain Eukaryota; kingdom Metazoa; phylum Nematoda; class Enoplea; order Enoplida; family Thoracostomopsidae; genus Trileptium; species Trileptium ribeirensis. The sequence continues at coordinate 18,800 of JASANE010019466.1, forward strand.
GTGTCAGTATACTCCTCGGAATTTTCGCAAAATTAGATAATCAGCAAAGATAAATTTCCATAAGAAACAACATCAGAGCCATATGAGTCCTATCGTAGATTAAATTTGGCCCCACATGGCTTACATCAATGGTTGGAACAGTCAACGAAAATCTAACGCAATATTTGAAACGAACTGAAGGCCAATTGTCAGTATATATATATAGGTCATTCCGAATACTTGTACGCAATACATAACCAAATTAATGAGGACAGACTATACTCATGAAATATGCGTGCGGGACTCTACATAACCAAATCAATGTATCCACGCTCAGAAACACCTACATATACCATTCTTAATGCCTTGCTCGCAATAAATAACCGTACAAATGAAAACAGGCTATATTTTTGAAATCAGTTCGTCGCCTTGAAAACCCATGAAAACATATAATAATCATGTTGGATTTTAAAGAAAAACCATTGTATTCGGCGTGCTGGATAACCTAATACACTTATGGTAAGATAAATACACGAAATAACATGTTTCTATTTCATAAAAAACATGAAATAACATGTTTCTGGCAAAGGTTCGATAAACAATATTCGACTACACAGCGGTCCAAGAAGCCGTTCCACAAAAACTTATGTTCAGCCACGTTGCAGATCTCGATAAGCTAATTCTGTCTCTATTTTGCAATGTGAAACATGTGCCGCGAGATATGGGCTGCGAAACACTAATACCCGCATAGTCAGATTTAGAAAAGAACCTTTAAATAACATATTTGCCATCTTGTCCCGGAACGTGGGGTCGGAGCTGTTCGCGTTTAACTAAGGGGCATCATCAATTTTGCTATAGAAGAAAAAATTTTACCGAAATATAGCCACCCGAAAATGAATTATGAGTGACGACAGGCAAAAAGAAATTTTCACGAGTTTCTCTTAGCGCACTCGGTCGAAACTTCGCCCGCACCATTTGAATTAATTGCATTCCCCAAGATCTATATGAATATGCAAAGCTTTTACTTGAATCTTGTCTTAAAAATAAATGCAAAACTCCGAGCAATCGATGCATACAGAATTTGGACACAACGCGAGCGCATAGTTTTACAGTTCCTAAAATATGCCAACTGATAGCTTGTGTCATCATCACCAAGTTAATGAATTCTACGTGTTGCATATGTAATTTAGTGAGACGTACACAGCTAGCGTTGCTTTAATAGTTGATGAGATATATCGCTTATTGCGCATTTAAGGACTTACAATGTGCATCTATATATAGGATGAATTCCTCTACGAAATCAGATAAGTATGTTCATACAGCTCGTGTGGTTAAGAAGGTACTGCCATCTTCACGCATTTTGAGCTTCTTGAGACTATCAAAAACCCATTTTAACCCACACCTGGAGTGTAATTTGTGACAAAACGGGTGCATCGTCTGCAGCTAAATAGAGACTTCATTGTTCTTCAAAGTGAGCCCAAAATTACCAATTATTTAGATCCAGCGGTTCAGTAGATATCGCCAGTTTCGTATACTTTAGGTCTCTTGGACCCAATTCAAAAACCCAGTTGGACCAACCCTGCCCTGCAAATCATGAAAGCAGCGGTACATCATTTACAGCTACTTACTGAGATACAGCTAAGAATATGTTTTATCGGATTTCTTTTTGAACGGACACCCTTCAGCCCCCTTTTACGAACCGAAAAAATTAGAATCCTAGCTAAAAACACAAATAGATTTTAAGCTTCCCAATGAGCTATCGTGAGAGTCAATTGGCCCAGAGAAAATCGACGTTAGTGGTGTTACAATAAGAATACCCAGATACAGTCAAAATTTACCACTGTGGCCAGTGAGAATTCTTCGCTACGCTCGTTTCACTCACTACTCAAAATTCAACGAGCCTTACATCCAGGTAAGTTTTAATAGATTTATGCGGGTTTATGAGGAGAAAAGGTGTTGCGTTATATGCACCGATTAAACAGACTCCATCAATTTGTTTCCAAAATAAGAATTTATTTAAATAATTAGTAATCAAATACATTGGGAATGTGCAAATTGCCCAATGGTCTTGTTAATTCCTAACGTCGAACCGTTCTACTCCGAAAATTATACCTGGGAAATACTTTAAACGACAGTAACTACAAATTTAGTGAAAAATGTGTTAAAACTATGTGGTAACGGAAACGACGTAAATTTCAAAACTATTGTTAAGTACAGTATGTTCTGCTACAAATCAAGTACATAACATTTCTAGCAATAAGTGCCCCAACGACGGCAGACTAAACTTCGAGCTAGAAGAAATGTATATCCTTTCACCACATTACCTCATTCGACGCGGCCGAAATAATATTAAAACGGCAGTGAAGCGTCATATCACTGAAAAAAGATATAGCACCATTTAGTCTAAGCCATCACTAAAGTTAATATGCCTGATGTGTCATCAGAAGGTCGGTTGTTGGAATCCATTTGCTCCAGCGGTTAGCTTTAACGGTAAACAACCAATACTTGGCAAGGCCGACGTGATTCCTTTTCAGAACCGGCAAGGCGATGAACAAAACCTCACAGTGTCTCTTCCGCACTTGATTACGTAGAAATCGCGAAACGAACAAGTAAATAATATTGAAATGCAGTCTGAAGTCGGTTAACTACTCTTAGACAAATATCTTACTCACTACGTCATATAAAATATTTGTGCAGCTCATAAACACCTAAAACGTATTTCATACCCTGGTTTGATCAAATCAGCTGGAATATTAATGCATGATTCCGACTTTATATGCGAAGCTTTATAGCTAGAGGACGTCCGTACGTCAATTATTAAGATCGTGCTGTGATCATTTTTGTGCAAAAGTGTGTAGAGCTCATGTGCCGTCAGTGATCGTTTATCTGTCTTGCAATTAGCAGAAATCTTCTCTACTAAAAGTAACAAAATATACACAAAATGCACTTTTAGTTGTAATTTATAAATACATTATGCAGCGTAGATATAGAAAAGAAAATAAAGATTAGATTGTGGATAGTTATTAGGGTAAGAACACAAAAGGCATGCGACATTTGTACATGGCGTTTGTAAGACCTACTTATGACGGTTTACCACCTAAGGCATTGCGCTTCAGGCAGTCTATCTGAAAAGATTTAAAAGTATCAAAACACAGTTCTCAGGATAATCATTGGCGTAATAGAGAACAATAAGCCTTCTGGTCAAAGCAGACCTGAAATAATTCAATTTTAGAATACAAATGGCCACAATTTCATTTGAAAATACGTCTCTCGTGATTAAATCCAAGCATGTGGATGAAGATAAAGCAATGCCTACACTAAACCCTGCCCAGCGGAAAGTCGAAGCAATGCCTTATACTTAAAATCCTGGTCTACCACCTATTGGAGGAATGACTTTCATACCTATAGTTGGGTGCCCTATGGAACACGGATTAGGTAAAATTCCATCACTTGCTAATCTCAGGAGTGAAGAAAAATTGCCTTATTTACATTGATTCAAAGTTGTCCATTAAAAAAGCTGGCAATAGCTCATGTAAGCAAATTGAACGGCACTCTTGAAGCAGGGTGAATCAAGGAAGGGTCATGCCATCTTCTGAGGTATATCCTCCATAGTCGCTAGACCCCAATCATCTCTCACTCCCAAAAGAGATCTCTGCGACACCAGGATAGCACCCTTTCAGGAATAGTCTCCTGATGATGCTAAATTGTTGGTCTTCTTTTGCGTTTTTTCGGGTATAGTGGCTTTTTGGTAAATTTTTCCACGGCTCAGTTTTTTTTGCTCTTTCCAATGGAAATTGTTTCAGGGCCCTATCTTCTTCAGGAGGTTTAGTATGGGGCCCTAACATTTTTGAAAAATATGGATTTTGGTTTTTCACTGTTTTGACCATAACTTTTGGTTGGATGGACCGATTTGGCTCAAATTCGGATATGTTATAGTAATAATGACTTATGGAAGAGTGTATGGGATATCTCAATAGGTTGCCCTAGTAACAAGATACGGAGTCAGACATTGGGAACGCAAGCGAAAAATGGATATTTTGAAATTAACATATGTTTGATGCATTGGAGTACAATGTTTAGTGAAAGAACAGCTTAGGCTTATTAGTCTCAGGCTTAAGCTTAGTCTCACGCTTAGACTTAGTCTAAGATTAAGCAATAGATTTAGTATTTTTCAGATATTGTATTTGAAGGGTGTCCGCGACCTCGCCGCTGTCAACATCAATGGTTTTTAAGCAACTGCATTTCGCAACGCAGTACTAAAACTACTGTTAACGAAAACAAGCCAGCACTCAGTCTTACACACCACGTAAAAATATGACTCAGCCAAATAAGGATACAATAAAAAACCGCTTGGGATGGAGAAGCCATGATACAATTAGAATTACACATCAAACTATTATAAAACCTGAAACAAAAAACCTGACAGGACAAGGTGGTTATATACATCATTATTAATGTAATCACGTTGTCCTGCCAGGTTTTTCATGTTCCAATTAGCAGACTAATATTATTTTTCCAATATTTCAGTACGGACTGTCTGTGGTATGAATCGGGACGCTGCATATCGTTGTGTGGATTTCATAATCATTAGTCGAGAACAGGCAGGCACTCTGGGAGTAATTTTACAAACAAATTTAGTGGTAAGTTTAAACTGTAACGATGGATTGAGTCGTAAAACGCCGCGAAGCGGCAAATGTTTTTGCAACTTTTGGAAGTTTTTAATAAAAATCTCTTAACAAAAAACATTGAGTTGCCTTCAGATCCAAATTCAAGGATTTTAGTCAAATTCAAGGGTAACTTTCCAATTCAACGGTTTTCAAGGACTTTCAAGAACGTAGACACTCTGTATTTGAAATATGGCTACCCGCGGTAGACCAAAAAGTGAATATAATATAATTGCGCCAGATAATGTTATCAGGCAACATGAAATTGAAGAGTTAAATGTAAAATTTGTTGGCGTTTGCCGAATATCGGCAAATTGTGATAGTACTACTGAATACTTGGCTAAACTGGGGTTCATTTGTAATAGCTAAACTGGGGTTCATCTATATATGTGACTGTGGGAATCCTTGCTATCTGGCTAAGAGGGGTGATATGGTGCGTCAGGATGATTTAGAATGGCGGTGTTCCGACAGTAATAACTGCCGGAAAAATATTCAATTCGTATTAATTCTCTCTTTTTTAATCATAAATGACCTCTCGATATAATTCTTCTGATTATGGTCGGTTTCATCAGAAATTTAAGGAGCAGTTTCAGTGTGGATGAAGGTGGCGTTTCGGTGCACGCGGAACGTGACTAGTACAATTATTGCCGGGATATTTCTGTGGTTTATGGAAGGGATAATTGGCAAGATCTTATGCTGAGAGGCGCAGGGATTGACGTTGAAATTGACGAGTCAATGTTTTTTCAACATGTTTTTGTCAATATAATCGTGAGTTACCTCGTCGGAAACATGGCTGGGCGGTGGGAATGCTGGAACACGGTACACAAAGGTGTCTACTGTTCCGGGTTCCGGCGAGAACTATTGGTGTCATCAAGCCATTAATTTGTCAACATGTCAGCCCAAGAAGTCGTGGACTTTGTAACATATATAAATGGGTTTGCCAGATTTTTGCGGCCGCAACCTTACATTCATGAAAGGATTAATCACCATAATAGACAATTCGTTAATCCTAATAACGCGGAAGTTCATACCCATAATATTGGCGGGTTATGTGCTCGGCTAAAGACGTTTTTCGAGATCGTAGGGGTGCTCCGATGGATTGTTTAAAGGGTACCTGGCTGACGTATGGCGCCAACATTTTGCTGCTAATCCAGTTGTGGCCACGGTTCATCAAAACCGGAAGATATATCGTGTTTAAGATATAAAATCTAAGGGCATTAAATTGGTTTAGTTTTTTAATAATTCATTACTGTGTCGTTTAATAGTGTGAGAATTGGTACCATTAGAGTTGTCTCGTCGAGCTGATATGCTCGTGTATTATAGGTCGAAATTCGGAAAAAAATTTTTTTCGATTTTTTAACGTACCTTGGTGCCAAGTTAAAGAAAAATCAAAAATATTTTTCAGAAAATAGTCATAATGAGTACCAATGAACCCAAAAATTTTACTGTAGGACGACTTCCTGATTCTCCCTGTTTCCGCAGTGTCAATTGAAGAACTCCCATGGAGTATGGAAAAAGCTGCTGGATGTAACACTGCCAGGCTAGTGTGAACCAACTATCAGTTATTAGATATCTGACTACCAGTTTTGCTGCATCTATGCCTTATTGAACAGCAGATTGTATGTTAACGTTACAGTTTCTCATTTGTCCGAATTCATACACTGCGCATGTCGCCAAGATTCTAGTAAATAACTGAAACATTGTTATTCCAAAACTTATGAAAGCGTATTATTCATGTTTGGTTTCCTTATAGTCAGAAGAGAATTACATACGAGGGTGTATCATACGAACACAAACATTCCAGTCGTTTATCCTTAAAATGAAAAGCAACAGCATGCTGACTTCATTCGTTTCACTCAAATAATTATGAGCTACTCAGACGATGATATAAAATATTTTTCTCCTATTAAATATTGAATTGGCTTTAGCTGCGCTTAACATAAGTTTACAAATCAAAATAATCGTGTAACCTACTACAATCGTCATGGAAATGAAATATCTGTTACAAAAAATGCAATTACTGCAAAATTAAATAAATTTTGAACACGAAAAAATTTCAAGACCGCTTTACTGTTTGACAAAAATGAGCTGTTTAAGTTTATGCCAGATGACGAAATTTTTATATAAAACCTACAAATCGTTAACGTGCTCAAATCGGGGAGACTGCATGTGTCGTTATATTCAGAAAAATGCACATTTTATACATACCATTATACAAAAAATAATGGAAATAATGTATATACTGTAAAATTAAAAATTGCGAAAACCCAAATAACATATGTCCCCGTACATCTGGAACAAATGACCCAAATTTAATGATTGTCGACAAAATTAAACGAGTAGAAGAGTGTCACAGACTGCGGCACTAGCTCCATAGCATCATCTGTTAACTTTTTTCGTATGCAAAATATTTCGTACATACCAAATTTCGACGAGCTTTCTTTAATAGGATTCGATGAATTTTTGCTGTGGCAACTGCTTTGTTTTATGTCGTCCCTAAGTTCGCGTTGCTCTGCTAGCTGGGCTTCTTGTTTCAAAATGTATCTGCAAAAATTAATAACAGCTGAATTCATCATTCGCTGTAAACGAGGCATCCTATTTTGGAATCAGTAAGATTGAAATTTAACAGAAGAGATAAAATGAGAGGCGACCGCTTCAACCGAGACTTTGAAATCTAGAACTTGCCAAAATTCACCTATTTTTAACCGTAAACCACAGTAGTTTAATCAAATTTTTAGCTTCGAAACAGAAAAAGTACTGGCTCCAAGTGGAGTGATAAAATTCTTCTGTTTAATATCTTCGTGGTGATTAGGAAAAATTTGGACGCCTCTTGGTTGAATGCTTCTCTCCAACTTTTTCCTCAGCCAAAAAATGTCTCTTAACTGACATAAAAAGATGAATACTAACCACTAATGATGTTTTTAGCTCGGACCGGAAAAAATACTTTAAGCTCCAAATGGAGAACTAGAAGGTTTGGGTTCCCCTGACTTGTGACCCTTTGCAAAAATAGGACACTCCGTGGTTCAATGCCCTAAGCCAATTTTTTTCCCAGTAAAAATGCCGCTAAGTTGACATAGAAAGTTGACAAAACGTTTACTAAAATTCTAATCATAAGATACAAATTCCAAAAATTGAGTAACCATATGCTTAAAGTTTCTGTTTTGTGCAAACAATGGTATCTGAAGAAGTGGATAACATTTGCAAGGAGGCACTGAATCAAGAGCGAAGACACACCTGTTTTTATCAAGCTAAACCGAACATCTCAAAAAGCTATATATACCCCAAACACACAATTCCAAGAAACCGTAAAAGCACATTTTTCGCAAATAAAACTCCATAGAATTTGAGACTGCACCCCGGCTAACTGAATAATATATAATAGAAAACATCTGGCTACTATTATGTATCAGTTTCCACATTTCCAGTTAGGCAAAAGGGTGTTTACACCTTAAACAGCTTGCTTAAATTTTGATCAAATTTTGCTCTCAAAATTTGAAAACATTTTTGGGGAATTTGAACGTTTGAACACTGTTCAAACAAATCTAGCATATTGTTTTATCCAATCAGGAACAAGAAATAGAACTTGAAAAATTGAGAGCTCAAATTTAAAAGGATGGTAATTTTTAATATTTTTCTAATACAAATTATTAGTTATTTGACCAAACTTTGCACAAAGAGAAACAAGTCTGGGAACACACTTTGTAGTTAACAAATTGTAAAAGTGCCCATAGTTTTCGTAAGAAATTATAATTTAAAACAGTCTTCCATTAACAACAAACCTCCTATCAAGGTGCTTTGCAAGCTCTTCTGCACGACTAAACGCTAATATACATTCATTTTTCACCATTTCTAGCGTCTGAAATTGAAATATACGTATTTAATTTCATTTTACGCACACATGAACATGAAAGCTCAGAATAGCCTAAATATATTATAGTATCGCGTAATTTCAATAAGAACGGCATATGTGCATCAAGTAACTTGTGAAGAGTGTAAAGTGCTCAATTTGAATATGGAGGTAGTGGAATCTTTTCCTCTAGCAACCGTTCTTTAAATAAATCGATTTCAGAATTAATAATCACACGCATGGCATTCAGTCAATATATTCGCTACGCGAGAAAGCGGATTTCCAGCGGGAATTTCGCAGTAATGCGGGGAGCTCTCGCGATCAGGTCTGAGAATGACTTCGGAAAAGAAAACAGATGAATGGATGGCTACAGTGTTTTAGACGGCAGTGGTTCACCGGAGAACAATTTAGTCGATGTGTCTGTATTACATTAACAGATGTGATACCGAAACCTTAAGTCAAGAAGTTTCACAAAATTAGTTCGTGAAACAAATCGACAAGTTTTGTATAACGCAGCCAGATGCAGGAAACTTAGATCTCTAATGGATGGATATATGATATTTTAGTTTCCTACAAACGGCCGCTAGCCTTTTCTCAGAACATAACTGTAAGAAAGTTTGACTTTTAAAATAGCTGATAAAGACAAAATCTCTAACAGCTTAACCGTTAGAGACTAAAATCTCATATAAAGTTTTGACAATGACATACACCAATCTTACAGCACGTGTAATCTTGCGTAGAAAGCCTGTCACGCTATAACGTTGCCGATATCTTTGACTGATGTTTACTATTTCGTTGAATGACTAGAATTATGGGCTGGGTTCCGCCGTTTCCACATGGGATGATTAAACTATTATACAACGATTTTTCTTAAATTTTCATGCCTGAAAGTTGAGGTAATGTCTTCGCAGTTAACGCGCGTCCATATTTTTAAGTGAATTTCGTTTAAATAATAGAATTTTAACCCATTTAACAATAATTTACATGGTGAAACGAATAAAATTTTGCAATATTTATAAACTTCCCTTTGCGCAGTTCAGTTTTTGTCACCAAAGAGTGAAAACTGGAACGTCGATTAGCAATTAAAATAATTCAAAGCGCAAGCTTATAAGACTCTGCAGGTTTCATTAGTTAATTAGAACAGGAGCAAACATTACGACGAAAACTTTGATGTTTTCGTTTGACTGTTAATAGCAGCAAAATATTCACGATGCGGCCGACACCTAACTACACCGCATGCACAGAGAACAAGTTCAAATATACACAACAATGTTTTTTGGGTCCACAGGTAGGTCTGGACCCAAATATTTTTACGTGGGCCCAAGCAAATTTTGGCTGGACCCAGGGCAGTTTCGGCTTCGTAGACATAGGGTTTGCTAATAAATGCTATTACGAAGTACAAGCTTTCAGCTGTTCGTGGTTACATGTATATATAGTTGTTTGTTGTTGGTTTCATGGATGGCCCTCCTTTGGATCAATCTTTTGCTGTTGGAAGCGGTGTGAATTTTGTCCGGCTATGTTATTACGTTTTTATGGTGTAAAAATTCGCGAAATTTTCGAGACAAAAAAACGAAATCTGGACACCAAAGAAATTTGCGGGACCCAGGGCCCGTTTTGAAAAAAACCCTGACCAAAGACATTCGATGTTCCTGCCTTATATATGTGCGCATAGTGTCTGTATATCCAGGTAGAATAGCCATGTCCGCAAACATAGGCCCAGCCGCGATTCAATGAAGACTTCACCGGGTTCAAAACTACTCAGGAACGTTTGGTCAACCGAAGTCATGTAAGCTTTAAACAGGTAATAATTACTGGTTCCTAATGAGTGATGCTATATATACGTCAACGAATAAAGACCTCTACCAAAATAATAAAAATGGATCCCAGACTGTATATTTTTGTGAATCGGACAAGTCATGGTAATTATAGTATGGAGAACTCATATTTATTAAAGAAGAACAAACCAAGAATTCCAAAACCAACTTACAAATTTTTTGTCGCGCAAGGGTTTTTTGTTTACAGCACTGATAACCTCTCCAAAACGCATATAAAATAAATAAGCCGTTTCCTGATCACCTTCTTCGTAAGCCGCTCCAGCTCTTTTAAACAAGGTTTGCATGGTCGCTACCAATCTGCAAATAAAAATACGAATCTCCTATAATTACTCTTATCCATGGTTCCTCTAAGAAGATAGGACTATCTTTAGAGTCTCCGAACAAAATTTTATGTCAAATAATAAATTATACTGATGAGCAAGGATATGCGGATATTATCAGCGGCTGTAAGGATATTCGGATAACACGGAGACACTACAAACAGCAAAGTGGATAGATTACATAATGGATATTTCCTAGAGTCCGCAAAATGAACTTTGCAGCGTCAGGACAACAGTGCTCGCAAGAAAGCATGTGTTGAACTAAACGCGAATCTTCGCTCAAATTTAATAATGTGTTAGACTGAAAATAATCACTACATCTACCTCATTATTACCGCCCCATCCAAAAATTGAGCACATCGTCTGCAGTTCTTTTACAAACACTTCAAAAGCACGCGGGGAGCATAGACATAATACGATATGCAGCGAGAGTTTATACTGATGAGGGATTTGTTATATCTATACTGTCCAAACTAATATAACTATACATGGGTTTGCCCTGTTAGGATCTGGGGGTACAGAAAATACCTATGGGTGATTACACTGTTCATCTTTGAAATGGTCACTGTTACTCTCGGAAAGCATTAAATACTGCAACTGCCAGAATATTTAACGAGAGATTTCAATTATGCTTATACAAAAAGGAAATTTTTGACAAATATTAGTTCCGCATACAAAATTTTAGAGATTTTATAGCCAAAAATTCACAAAATTTAGGCTCAACAGAGCTAAATTAGCAATTTAACGACACACAGGAATGTATTGAATATGGCGAGGGCAAAACTTACTTTAGGGCATGAATTGATGAACGCGTGTGGATTCAATATACCTGGGCCAGTATATCCGCTTTTTTAAAGCCAGACTAAATCGATAGCTATGGTATCAATGTCCACAGTTTTTCAAATCAATGTAATAACGACTTCTGACTATGTATACGATGGTACAGGTAGAAGAGCTAAGACAAAGAGGACTGGTACTTTAGTGACATTTAGGCGGCAATAAATGATAGATGCTTTGATGGAATCTTAACACACCAATTAAAGCATACACGAACTCAAACTGTACCGCTTTTTAGCCTCTGGTTTATGATTGATTGTCTAATCTTAAGGTTTGAGGAGTTAAAAAAAGCGGATTGGTATTTTTAGTGACAGTCAGGCGGCGATGAACTCTTTGATGGAGGCTTATATGTACTAAGTAAAGCAGTGAGAGAATGTGCTGTTGTGTTTAGTGTAATGAGATTTTATTAATACTAGTAGCTTATCTTATCGCCAAGGTGATGAATTCTGTCTGAGTATTGAAAATGTAAATTAGAGATATGCATAGCTATATTGAGCATTAAATTACAAAATGAGCCACCGAATGTCAGCAACGTTGCGGAATAGTTCAGAAGGTATACTGATTATTACGATCGCTTGTTGCAAGTACACACAGGATGTACTACGTATTTTAAAAAATGAGACCAAAAACCTATATATTTCGAGCGGTTAAAGACATTTACCATTTTCATGTATTTTAGGTCTTACAGGCGAACCAAAAATGGTTGTTGACCCAACCGTGCAGTGTAAGAAATGACAATAGCATCACACTATTTGCAGCTACATAGACGATGATTTGCTCTACAGAATGGGGTTAAACACACCTATATACCTCTAGGGGGTGAATAGATATTACCATTTTCGTGTATTTTGGGTCACATGGGCCCTCTGAAAAACCCTTTTTGACGCAACCATGCAATAAAATAATGACAATAGCAGAGCACTATTTACTGCTATATAGATGATGGACTTCACTACAAAATGAAAACAAGCACACTTGTATAACTCGAGCCGATACGGAGATATTACCATTTTCGAGTATTTTGGATCTCATGGGCCTATTTTAGAACTTGTTTTCACCCAATTCCTGCATTATAAATCGCTTAGCAAAGCACTACATACCGGTTAATAGAGCCTTATTTGCTCTACAAAATGAGCCCAATTTGAATCTGATAGCTATACCGATTGTCCAGTTACAGTAAGAGAGACCCCCGGGACTTGATCTGAGCTCATTTGGCCCGTTTTGTTGTGGGTAGGGGGATGCTGGAAAATTCGGGCTTCGCGTCTAACTAGCGGACACAAATAGAAATTTTAACCTTTCATATGAACTATTGGGTGAATCAATCCACCCAGCCGAAGTTGAGTTATGCGTGTCACCCCAACAAACCCAGAAACGGAAATCGACGACATTTACCACTGTGGCCAGTGAGAATTCTCCGCTTCGCTCATTTCACTCATTCATTCAATCAGAATTCAACGAGTTCCTGCAAATTCTCGTATAGCGGAAAATGAAATAACTGAATCTTATCATGAAAGGCTGCCAGCAGAACGAAATTAGGTTCAGAATTAGTTTGGCAAAAGTGACAACAAGAAAACAGATGAAGGATTACTTCTAATATATATATATATATATATAATAGAGTACCAGATGGTATAATGGCACAACATGAAGCAAACTAGATTTTTTCTTCAAATTAATAAGGAATTAACAGTTCCTGCTTTGAGACAAAATAAGGCTCAACTCAGAAAGATTGTCAGAGCTATTATGTGCCAATGATTACTAAATAGACATAACAGAATCTAATGGATTACAAGAGGCAACATATCCTTTATGTCCAAGATTGCTGTGCGCAAAATGGTATAATGGCACAACGTGAAGCAAACTAGATATTTTCCTCGAATTAATAAGGAATTAACAGTTCTTGGTTTGAGACTAAGTAAGGTTCAACTCAGAAACATTGTCAGAGAAATATTATGTGCCCATGATTACTAACTAGTCATAACAGAATCTAAGGGATTACAAGGGGCAACATATCATTTATGCGCAAGATTGCTGTGCTCAGCAACCAATAACATTCTTGAGTACAGACAGCTTGTGGAAATTTAGAAAGATTGTTTTCAAGGAATGGAGTATTATGTAAGCGTAAAGTATCAAGCGTAAAACATTAAGGTATATATAATTGAATTTTTTAGATATAACGGATATAATATCATAAAACAGGGAATGTGAAATTGGCTCAGAATTTATCTGGGTAGACACTTTAAGTGGAGAGTCCTTCAAAAAATATGTATCTATAAAACTACCGCCCTATGTTATATGTTCAACGATGGAAGACATGAGCAAAAATCTTTTCGTGTACATATGGAAAATCGCTGTTCCCGGACATTCGTCGCTTTTACGATCCTGAAATGGCTTCAGAAAGAACGATCAAGTGTACGCACCAGGGAATAACCGGAACCGGAACCAGCAACCGGAACCGTCCATTTAAACCGGAACCTGGTCTTCGAAATTTATATATAGTGAAACAGATGATGGAAGAAATGAAGGTATAGTGGATTTAAAATGCATTAAAAATAACTTTTACATCAAACTTAATGTATTGCGATGGTATTATTGCCTTTCTGAAACTTTAAAGAGACTGAGGAAGCTAATAATGTTTATTTATCGATCAAATTGTCGGTTTTTGGACATTCAGAGCAAAAAGTGTCTTCCACTATACAGCATTGCGTATACTGCGTCAAATCGAGTGTGCTTACAAAGCTTTTTAGCGTATAATACACGCTCTGTCTCCAGTCGCCTCCCTTTACTACACATATGTTTGTTGCATGTTCTTCTGTAGGAAACTTAAAATTATTGGTTTATATGATTCTAAGAGAAAATAATGGATAGAAGGTAATTTTCTGATCAGTGGTCAGACACTGTTTAGGTTAGCGTTGGACAAACAGTGCCCGTCAGTTAGATCATAATCATGATAACTTTCTAATCAGAATGCTATAAATGAGACACACTGTGATGCTGATCGCACAGTTTCAATAAATACAGTTCATTGCCAAGAAAGCAGTTTCTAGCTGTGTTGCAGATAACGTTAGTTTACTTCAATTTAGACTGGTTTACCAAGTTTACAAGCGCACTGGCGGGTGCTTGACGCAATTTATGTTAGCCAAGAATACCCTAAGTACTTCTGCGTAAGCCATACTATGTTACCGAGTTGGACCGGTTTAATTCAAACGTATCCCACAGACTTCTGGATGTGTAACATAGCTGCTACAAGCATCGACCTGGCTTTGACTCAACAAACTCCTGCAGGTTATTATGAAAAATTCCTGCTCGAATTATATGCCCTACTTACGTTTCACACAGCAAATTGGTTAGTTAATCTTTTCTTTTGCTTGATTGTATTGGAGCTTGATCATTGTATAATATATATATTACATATGTTTGGATTACAGGATGAAGCAAAAAAACGTGGAAAATTTCAAACAAAATTTTTAAACTGGAATTCCGGTTCCGGTATAGTTATTGCCCTTTGCCGGAACGGCAACCGGAACACGATTTTCGCCAGAACCGGAACCGGAATTCCGGTTACTCCCTGATACACACCTATAGTGGATTCACGCGTTACTGATGAATACTGGAATTATACAGCTTATATTATCTGAGATTGGTCTAAAGGGGTATACAGTGAGGCTCACCAACGGGATCTGGGGGCACTCAGGTATTTCGACCTCTGCCAGGTTTCGCCCTCTGCAGTTGTTGCCCCAATGTACTTTCCTGCTCTACTAAAAATACTAAATTTTTGCCTGATGGACTAACAATATACCAATTTCGGCTAAAAACTCCTCAAATTTTCCCCTGTGAAGCTAAAAATAGCTAAAATTTCCTTATTTAGTAGGCAAAATTGCAGTCAATTGTCAAGTGAAACATTTTTTACGTTTTATGAGGCTTAAAACACTTTATGTTCCCCAATTCAAGATAAATTCTAGACCTCCAGATAAACTGGGAGAACCGAGCCCCAGGTATTTACAGCTCCCCCAGTTCCGAACTGAAAAACCCCCAACTCAAGACGCCAAACATAATTTTGGCAGTTTGGAAAAGCCACTGAGGTATAAACTTTTACGAGATTTTGTAATTGACTCTCAATATTGCGAAATATATAAAATCGCTTATATAACGTTTGCCGCCCACATGGCCGCTGGATTGGAGCAACGAAAAAATTAAGCCGCCTACATAGAAGTTTACATAAGGCGGCAAATTTTACTTCAGTCTTAAAAAATCAAACCGAACTGACCAATTTACAAGTACCTAGCAATCATATACATATACTAGTAAACGTAATAAATTACAAGAAAAGAGCGGAGCAATAGACAAAGTATTGTATATTTTATTTATGTATACATGTATTTCAACTAAATATTTAATCATTTTATAATAAGCAACAATTTTATAATAAACAACTGATGTCAAATCCACCATACAAAAGCATACATGATAAACCACAATATCTAATTGGTACACACGACAAAATTTGGGATTTTCAGCTTTAAGTCACATATTTTTGATCAGCGACATCAAAACACCCACAGTGCAAAAATCAAAAATTTAAGGTGATTTAAAATTTGCATAAAATTAATTAATTAGCTAATCAATTAATTAACTAATTAGCATATCCAGAATGTTTTTAAGTGTTTTAAGAGAAGACTTTAAAAAAATTATTTGAACTGTGCGTTTATAAGTGCAAGCAGCCTCTCAGCTCAGCTGAAGATTTATGATTCAACTATTTAGGATATAGGGTAATATATGTTTGAACAAAATTATAAGTTAATTCAAGTGTTAATTTGAAGTATTGTTATATATACTAACACAATTTACACTCATGAGCAAAACGTTTATAAAGGGTATGACTGTCTTGATTTCATTTTCATAGCGACTTGTATTACGATATATTAAGATACAATGCACAATTATATATAATAGATTAGATAGATGGTCTTAAAGTTTGAGCTTAACTATGACCCCAAACCTGGAATGACATTTTAGGAGTTTAGCATAAATAACGTAAACAACCCAAAAACTCAAAACTTTACACCGAAAATACAAAACCACTTTATAATAGTACAAGTAATATTTAAAGTAACCTTTCGGTACTCAACGTCGTATTCGTCAAAGACGGGCACTCAATCATTTTCTGCAACGACACCATGCTATCTGCCAAATGTACTTCTTTCACTGATCTTGATGGCATAACGTGTATATGTAATATAATTAATCTATAAAACAGTAGTGAAATATAATGTATAACGATATACATATAACTTTGGGTGTTTGCGCTCAATTTTCCTTACAGTATTAATCAAACTTATTGTCTATTGTCATTATTGCGGCTTCGCCACCCAACACCTAACGCTACGTCCAGCTTAAATTTTGTGCTTATGACATAACGGTCACAATAAGAAGCTGGGATTTTCCTATCAGCTTATTGGCCCCAGGGGACGCAATCTTGAATGATGGTAGCCACTACCCTCAGGTAATTTTTACCTACCTGGGAGTAAGTTTAACCTACTCTCACTACCAATAGCTCCTAGTGTTCTAGGATTCGGGATAGGTAAACCCAGGTAGGCTATTTTACCTGACAGTAATTTAAAATTACCTTCGGGTAATTTTATCGTACCTGAAGGTAATTTTTATCTGCGAGTAAATTTGCCCCACAAGCGGGTAATTTTTTACCTGCAGGTAATTTTTTTCATGCAGGTATTATTTTTTACTCGCAGGAGTAATATTTATAAGATTCTAAAATTAGAGAAGGGCTTTGTTTTATCTTATTTTTAGAAAACGATTAGGCATTGAGCCTACCCCGTTATTTAGCAGAGTAACTGAAATGACTCCCACTAATTACACGGTTAATATATCTTTTTGGTGCTCACTTTTTGAGCATTATCGTTAAAAACGGTGATGATTACCACGATTCCTCTCAATCCTTAATGCATGTAAGAAATCACAAATTGATCGGTTGTACAAGTTCAGGATCAATTTATCAAAGTTGAATGAAATTGTGATGAAGAAAACCTTCAACACAAATATTTCGAACAGAAATTTTGCCGCTGGCGCGCAAAAGGAAACAGAAAATACGACGAATAACAATGATGTTGTTAAACAATATCTGATCTCTCCACAGAGCAAATTTTTAATTATGGGCTTTCAGCTGCATGCCCCCAGCTCCAACTTGCTGGAACTGGAAATACCTGAGGCGAATTTCCCCGACTTATTTGGGGAATACCGAACCTTGAATTTGGGGCTTTATAACTGCATTTTCCTAGTTTTTGTCATTGGTCGTTCTATAACTGCCTTTGCAACCTATATATCGTTATTTTTGTTGCATAATTATTTACCTACTAAAAAGGTGTAGCTATGCAAGCCACACTTCATTTTACTTAGAATTTCGTCAAAAATAGTCGAAATACTCGTGGTGGGCAAAATCTCTGGACATGCGCACACCACAACCCTAAACAAGTATCGCGAGCCCTACCTCTGTCAAGGCTGCAATCCAAAACAGTTATACTCAAGCGGAAGTTATACTCAAGCGGATATTAACCTCCCCATACGTACTTGCACGATCTTACACAAAAAATTGCAGCGGAAAATACAGTATCTGGCAAGAGAAACCATATACGGTTAACTCTAGACTGTTTTTATTTGAGATTTCAGATTAATTTTTGGCAGTTTATGGATTTTCGGTCGGGCATTCTCCAGGGCCCTGGCTCCCTCAAGTGGGGTGTTGGGGTGGGGCGCTAAGCAGGTACCGGCCAAAATCCTTTTTCTGACATTTGTCCATAGTGGAGCCCCCTCTCCACTGGGAGATCCTGGATCCGTCACTAATGTTGCCTTGGCTATATTTAATTTTGTTACGCTGTGAGTTCAGTATGTCGTACGCATCCACACTATTACAATGTTTTTATGCGGAAATTATTACAATATTGTTATGCGGCTTCATAGACGTTAAAACCTAGATTTGGGTGTCGAAGCCAAATGACGTTGTGTCTTTCACATCGAGTTTGCGTGAGTCCACGCGTGCACACCATGTCTGTTATTTTGTCAAAATTACAAATTTAATTTTGCGTAAATTTACAATAAATTGGGGAAAATCTGGGTAAAATTGATAAACCTGTGTTTATTTTGCGGTAGGGTGTGAGTAGAATGAAAAACGTGCCCCACCTACTTCATATCTAGGCGCAACTGTCCTCTGCTATCTACCACTATCACATATTCGTACAACGGTTGTGAAATGATATTCCGTCGCCGGCGCTCACCGCTCAAGATTTTTGTGGAATAGTATTTGAAACGTAGTTATAAATAAGCGCTTTATGTAGATTAACATGCAATTATGGGTCACGGCTTCTTCCATGGCTGAGTGATCTATAACGTACGTTTTGTTACAACAGCACTTGTTAGAGATCCAGCAGCACCGTTTGATTTCAAGGTGTCATGTTTTTCTTATTTTAGAACTGGGCAGTAATAAAACTTTTTTTTCTTCATCGAAACCCCAAATTAGATGTGATTTTCAGTTTTACAAAAAACCTATAGTGTCTATCTGCTACACCTGCACTATTTCGCTCATCAGTCTGTTTCTTAAATTCCCTAGTTGTCCTTCATGTAATTTTTTCGCATATACCTTAAACCACACCGCGATCGCCGGCACCTCGCGCTCCAGTACCCCTCGACCCCATTTGTGCATGTCCCAGATCCGTAATAAGCTGCAACTTTATTGTGACAACGTCGTCCGAATAGATATTTGCAGAGAAGGTACCATTAGAAATTTTTGAAGAGTGTTGTACCAGGAACAGGTGGCGCTGCTTCTAATTGTGAGTCTCCTGTATTAGCAATTCGTATTATTGCTAAACCACAGGTGTATATACAAGACAAGCATTTCAACTGCACTAAAAATGTCAAAACGAAATGTATGGAAAAGTAATTCCAAAAAAATAGAGAGGCTCAGACAGAGAATCGATGTTGGGCTACGTGCGTGTGAAATACATTCCTTACACACATTACCATCTGACATTTGAAGCTAAGGTTCTTGCAGTCATATATGTGCAGCCAGGTTGAAATCTACGATGGTATGCTGGTTTATCTCTGTTCGTAGCTTGCAAATAACTGTTTGAATCATGCTCAGCAGCCCAAAATTATCATACCCACAAATTTTTGCTATTTTTAGGGGACTATATAGCGTACCTCCACCAGACAAAATAACCTGCAGGTAGGACAAAATTGCTCACAGGTAAAAAAAATTACCTACAGATAGAACAAAATTATCTACCGGCTACGCAAAATTACACGCAGGTAAAATATGACCCTTTGCATCTTTCAGAGTAATAATGTTCAGATGCTAAACGTTGGTGTGATTCTTTTTAACACGCCTTAATTTGGTTTCATAACCCCCTTAATCTTCCGAATCTCCGCCAAAATGCTTGAATTGCGTGCAACTGTACCATTTTGGGCGTTGGGTTGCGCTACCGACTTTTACTAGTAAAATGTCGGAAATTTAGCTTCAACTACCCGAAAGAGTCTGTCGAATTCTGGGTGATACACACTACTATAGGGTCCCATTGAGGATTTGTTCTGATTTGTCATTAGTACTAATTCCTTATTCTTAAAAGTTCTTTTCTTAGCCCTTCGATCAAAATATTGTTTCTACTGCGTTTGCGCTAGGAATAATCTTTTTCGAACTTGATCCCATGCTGTCGTTAATTTATCAATAAGTTCGGACGCGTATCCTTCGTCGGTAGTTGCCGTTAGACATCCATGGATCGGGTTTTCACCCGGTAGATCAGGGTCGCGGTCATGTAGTAGGAAAAATTGGGTTTGTCCAGTTGATACATCGACTACTGTTCGATATGCAAGGCATAATGGTTCCAAAAATTCATCCCATTTATCGAGGACTAGTTCTGTTGTTGGTTTCAACATCGCTTTGAGTGTTTCGTTCCATCTTTCGACAAGTCCGTTCGCTTGATGATGGTATGGTGCTGAATACACCTTCTTTGTTCCAATTTGTGCCAGTTCTTTCGTAAAATTTTCGGCCGTAAAGCAGGGTCCTTGATCTGTTAGTACTACTCGTGGAACTCCATGTCGGCACACGATTCCTTCGATAAAAAGTTTGGTGGTCCTGTTGGCTGTTTGGTCTGGTACTGCGAACGCTTCGGGTCATTTCGTGAAATAATGAATGAAGCAAATAGTGTATTTGTTACCGATTGGGTTGGTGGTTACGGTTTAATGATGTCGATGCCTAACATGTGGAATGGTGGTAGGACCTTAATCGGTTGAAGCGGGTTTCTTCGTTTCGGTCCTTGACGAAATCAGCCACACAGAATACACTCTTAAATGTATTTTCGTAGGTCGCGAGTCATACTCGGCCAGAAACACTTTCTCGTCATTTTCGACCATACTTTCTCGAATCCCAAGTGTCCTCCGTACTTTGATGTGTGGTAAATTTCGAATATTGGTCGTCGAAAATCGGGAGGTACCACGATCTGGAATTCCCATGGTTCGGTTTGTTGTGGTCGGTCCTTTCTTCGTAATCGATACAGGATGTCGCCAAAGATGATGAACTGTTGTTCATGTCCCACTATCCATTTATTCTCGAATTCAGGGGTTGTATCCAGGAATACGTTGCGTTCGAGTAGTGCTTGAAAGAGCGAATACATGGGTCTTCGTATTGTGTGCGCACCAATTCTTCTTGTGTCCATGGTGGTTCCAATCTGAAGTATTGTGAGTACATCTCGGCCTCGGTTATTTCTGGTTCTTTAGGTTCGTCCGGTTGGTTCAACTCTTCCTCCGATTCTATTCTTTCTTCTTGTCTTTCGATCTGTACCATTCTTTGGTCATTTTCTACTAACGGTTCCACTCGGACTCTCTGTCTTAATTGTGTCCGTCGTTGCGAAAACGATTGTTGGGCTTGTTTTTCCTCGTTGAAGAATTTGAGTATACTGTCTTTTTCTTCCGAGATTTCTTCCTCAATCGGTTGATTATCTTCTTCGGTCTCGTCGCTAAGTGTTATTACGTTTCTGGTCGATGAGATCTTTTGTTGTTCTTCACCACTTAATTTCTTGGGTGCGTTCTTTCTTTGACCCTTGTTTTGGCTTTGTGAGTCTTGCGGACCTGTTTTCCTTGTTTCTTCCGATTGTACTTCTTCCGTCCTATACTGGTTATTAGTTCTTTGCCTCTTTCCGTTTCGTTTTGGTTTTCGATATCGGACCACTGACTGTCTTCTCATTGTGTTTATTGTATCTGCACCTCTGTTTCGAATATTAGAGATACGTCTGAGTCGAGTCAGATGCTTCCTGTTCCATCAAAGCTATCGGATACTTGTTGGTTCTTTGATTTCTTTTACGTTGGTCTTCCTTGATTTTTTCTTTTTGTTTCTTTTTACTGACTTCTTTAGTTCTTATTTGAATTGCTCGTCCTTGTTTTCCACCAGTTCTTTTACGTACTAGTGGTCTGTATTGATTCTGTGTTTCCTCGCCGTCCGACTCCATATTTTCGGTTCCAGGGGCAACTGGTGGTCTTGATCTGCAATCCGCGTTTTGGTGGTACCGTCCCGGTTTATATACGATTGTGTACTCGTACTCGAGAATCTTGTTCACCATTCGCGCCAGTGACACGATCATTTGTTCCAATGATCGTTTCTTATTGAGAATCTGGACCAATGGTGCATGGTCCGTGATAATCGTCGTATGGTTTCCCATTAAATACGTCCGGAAGTGTTGAACCGCGCAGAGTACTGCCAGGCATTCTTGTTTCGTTATCGAGTACCGGGTTTCTTCGTCACGACACTTGTTGCTACCATAATGGGTCACATGTTCATTCCCTGTTTCATCTTCTTGGGATAAGTTGTATCCGATGACGTGTTTGCTTGCGTCTGTGTACAGGATAAACGGCCTGTACGGATCTGGATATCCCAATACTGGAGGTCTTGTCATCTTGGTCTTTAGGGTGTGGAATTCTAGTTGAGTATCCTCCGTCCACAGTTGACTAAATTTCAACATTGTTGATCGCTTGTTAGTGATGTCGGTGAGAGGTGCTGCTATTATGCCATAATCGGGTACGAATTGTTGTAGTATCCGGTTAGCCCGAGGAAGCTTTTAAGTTGTGTTACCGTCTTCGGTTTCGAGAAGTTCTGTGTCTTCTGTAACTTTCCAGGTTCCGTTGAAATCCCTTTATTCGACACGATGTAACCCAGAAACGGAATTTTTTCTTTCAGAAATTCGCACTTTGATCTTTTTTTTGAGGTTCGCTTCGCGGACACGTTGTAGTGTTTGATTCCAGTATGACGTCGAAAATATTATAAAGTCATCGCGATAGCATAGGCAGGATTGCATCAGGACACCTGCCAAGATCAGTTGCATCATTCTTTGAAATGATGCAGGAGCGTTCGTTAATCCAAACGGCCATGACGTTGAATTCGAATAGACGATAGTGCCAGATAAATGCGGTCCTTTCTTTGTCTTGTTCGTCCATCGGGACTTGCCAGTATCCCAACTTGAGGTCCAAGGTCGAAAAATCCTTCGCTCTGCGTAACACGTCCAACATCTCCTTGATTCGTGGTAACGGAAAACTATCTCGTTTCGTGATTGAGTTAAGCATTCATTAATGGTGATGCCCACGGACTGTAGTATCTTCTGATCACTCCATGATCCAACATCTCTTGCAATTGCTTACTCGCTTGGTTTCGGTCCACATACGATAGACGTCAAATTGGTTGTTGTATCGGTTTCTCGACAGTGGTTTGGATGTGATGTTTTACCTGTGTGTTGATTCCGATGTCGAAGCCTGATTTCGAAAGACGTTTTGGTAGTTGTATAGTACGGTTGTCAGGTACGCTTTTCCTTCTTCATCGGTAACGGACTTGTCCAAATCGATTTCGGTTGGGAGTTCGATACTATTCATGTGCTCGGTTTGGTGTATTACTTGCTCTTGGAATTGCTCGATGTTGAACCGTCGTTGTTCTTTCTTTCTTTCTTGGACATCTGTTCCACAAGTGATATCGTTTGTGGATTCTTTATCTGGATTTCATCGGTCCATGATTTGATTATCTGTTTCCTTCTTTTCCAACTGTAGTCCATTCTCACTCTTCTTCTTCCTTTCTTGCTTGGTTCCTTAATTCTTTTCGCTTGAACCATCGATCGCTCTTTGAGCTTTCTCTTCGTCAACTACTGTTTTTACGATTGTTTCTTCGACCTTCCGTACCAGCGGTTGATCTTCGATTATTTCCATCTCGACAGTTTTTAAGTTGCACACCTGTATCTTGATGTTGCCTTCTTCCACTTTAGCGATACTATTTGGTATTGCTAATACGTTGTTGGTCTTCATCAATGGTTCCACCACTACCGTGTCACCTTCTTTGTTCCTTCCGGGATCTTCACTTCGATGAATTTCGCTTACCATGGTGGGATCACTTGTCTATACGAACACTTGCAGATTTCAATGTGATGGTCGTCTTCTTGGCTGATCGATCCCATTTCGCTGGTCCTCCAACAGTGAGTTATCGGTCAACCGTTCATTTTGATTCGTAGTTGTTGGTAATCAATCACTAATTCGAACGCTGCTAGGAAATCGTGTCCATATATCGCGACTTTTGGGAAGTTCTTGATTACGATGAGCCGGATCTCCGTACTTTCTTTTCCAGGTGGACACGTACGAAGAAGTATCCTACCGCTTTTTCTGTTAGGTCGCTATTAAGGTCAGGAGCTGCGTCCGGACGGCTCGCTGCCTCTTTTCCTGTTCTTTCTTTTATAAATGTTCTATTGTTGGGTATTGTTTCATTGGATTTTGGGTATCCAAGGAATTCCGTTTCGCTTTGTTGATCGCCATAACGATTTGCTCTTTATTATTTGCTATAAATCGTCGAATTGCCCTCTTCGCTTCTTTGTATTGTTCTTCTGTAATTACTTTTTGATTGAGGGCTCTTTTTTTCACGAAGCAAGTGCTATTCCACTGTTAACCCACATCTCCGTATCTTCCATATTTTTGCTATCATCCTTCCCATTATTTTAAGACCATCTATTCTTTGGTCCTTTGTAGTACGTGTTATTATGTACTGTGTCTGGCTCTCCATATCTGCATAATCCAATGGCTTCGCCATTATTTCCGGTAAGTATTTGACTTGGCTCAATGTATTTTTCATTGCATATGTGAGCCATTCATGGTTGAATTTTACGTATTGTCGTAATGCTTGTCGGTATTCTTTTTCCGTTTTTCCAAGTTTTTGAGATTTTGTGCGGATTTTTGCTTGGTTACTTCGTAGTGCCGCCAACATTTGTACGGCCTTTTCTTCGTTGGTTGTTATTTGGTCTTGCGGGATTGCTATCCAGTCTTGTTGCAATCCATCCACGATCTTTTCCATACTTCTTTCCGTTATTATTTCGGATTGGGACGTGTTTATTTGTGTGTCAAAATAACAGATTTCGCTCCACAATTGATATCCGCTTATTTTCAGTTTGTCTTGAAGTATTTCATTCCAAAATATTACTTCTTTATCTGGAAACCTTTCCGTAATATCATATGGTACTTGTGGGAATTGCGCTCCGGTTGCCTTGTCCTGGAGTTCCATTCTTGTAGTTTGTATATCTTTTTCTGTTTTTGATTTTTGCTCTGTTGGACCTTTTTCTTTCGGTTCGTTTCTTTGTGTTTGTTCCATTAATGCTTCCTCTCTTGCTTTCGTTAATTCCCTTTTGGTTTAAATTATATAACTCTTTTCGTATATTTTCTTCCGCTTTTTCCTGAGCTTCTTCTTGTTGTCGAGATAATTGTAGCATTTCCAGCGCGTTTTCTTTTTGTCGTTGTTCCTCCTGGAATTCCTTTTTCGTTTTTTTCGATAATCCGTTGTAATCTTTGGTTTTCTTTGTTCTTCTTTGCACGCTTCACCCAATGCCAAGATTACATCCTTTCCTTCTTGTATTTGTCTCCATAATACTTTTGCTTGTTCCTTCAGAATTTCTATTTCTTTCTTCTTCCATACTACCCGTTCTCAAGATTGTTACGTATCATCTGTTCGTCGTTGACGTTCCATTTTGTATTTTTCTTGCCATACTTTTTGTTCCGCTACCATCGTTTTGTTCATTCCTTCCAGTTTTTCTTTAACTATTTTCAGTATTGTTCTTATTTTCGCTATTGGGTGGTGTTTCGGTATTTCGGTACTTGCTTCGTATATAGCGAATTTCATTACTGGATCTACTAAGGCTTCCGCCAACCTTTTGTCTATCTTTGTTGCTTCCACTATAGCTGACGACTGAATTGATTCAGAAGATGTTATATCTATTTCTTGTGTTACCCATATCTCGTTTTTGCCAGCGTCGATTTCTTCCAATCCTATCTGCTTTGCCACTTTATTTGTCACTTTTGGTACCATTTCTTTCTGTTCTTGCAATTTTTTCTGGGCACTTGTTCCCGCTTCGCTTTAGTTAATTGCTGTTTCTTGTTGGCTCACCCGGTTTTGCTCATTTTTTGTCTGCGAATCGCACGTTCCAATAGTATCCATAATAATCTATTGGTTTGTTACTGTAATTGGTACGTCCATTTTCCTGCTAATTGCAGTTTTTTTCCTTTCTTAGTAGTCGTCTATTACTTGTTTCCTATCATCTTCCATTATATTTCGTACGGTTCCATCAGCTCTTACGAAATACTTTAGTAACCAATTCATTGTTCCATACGCAAATTCTTGTTTTTGCTCCAAATTCATCCTTGCTACTATTTCCATGTCGAAACCATATCTTGCCACTTTTTGTTCGCATCTTTCTGTAACTGATCGATAGTTCTTTGCCCATGGTTTTACTGGTGGCTTAGGATCTTTAGCCACTTGCGGACTTGTCCATTTTCGCTCTCCCGTTATTAGTTGATACGATATTATACAGTATTTTTGCTTTATTTCGTTTGATTTTCGCATACGATCGCGTGATCGACTTGATTCGTATTTCTGTTCTGCTATTTTTCTTCTTCGTTCTGTAATTCTGAGCTTTTACGCCCATTTCCTATGGATTCACGCTGAGAAGATCTTGTGCGGCTACGTTTTGCCTTGCGACTTTCTCTTCTCAGCGATCTTGATGATCTTTTTGTTTCATGTTCTTTCATACTTTCGTATCGATCGAAGGGTTCTAATGCTCATTCAGCTATTAAGAATATGCCTTTTTTGGTTTTGTCAGTTGTTGGTTATTTGTTTGGTCATCCAACGTTATTTCTGGTATTTCGTTCTTTTTGATATTTTCGAACGTTTCGGTTTCCTCGTCAAAGTCGAGTTTTTGTTGTGCAAGTTGGATCTCTTGTTGCAACATTGGATATATTTCCATTTGTTCGTGGTTGTCATTTGGATCTTTGATTTGTGCTCCTCGGAGAACTGCATCCGGACGGCTTGCGGCCTCTTCAAGTTGCACATGCTGTTCACGTTCCGTACTGCCTTTTTGCATTCGTGCTTCCTGAAGGACTGCATCAGGACGGTTCGCTGGCCCCTCAGGTTGCACCTACTGCATTTTGTCCTTTTCCGGAATATTAGCTTCCACCGGTTTCTTAGAATCTTTTTGATATTCCGACTGTTGATCTTTTGGTTTTGTCGCTATTGCTGTCTTCTCGAAATCGTTTCTTTTTTGCTTCGATTTACAATTCTTCTTGAGTTTTCTGCTTCTGTTTCTCTTTTTGTGCATAAGTTTCTTGATATACTTTTTGTGATTCATTGACTCGGTTCATTTCTATGAACTTTATTTTCTTTTCATCTATTGATATATCCTCGATTTTCTCTAGTTCGATTTGAAAGCCATTTTGTCGTTCTACTACGCTCATTTTGATAATTGATTTCTTGTTTCTTCATTTGATTGATTCGATCGATTCGGCATTATTCTATAACGATTTTGGTTTTGTTGTTGATTTGCTCTTTTCTTTTTCTCTTGTATTTTGACCAAGATTTCTTGAGAAGCATTGCTCCGTTTTATGACCTAATTTTCCACATTTATTACAGCTCGGCGGTGTTTGGTTCATTAACGATTGCCGGATTTGTGGTTGTTGATCAACCACTGGTGCTGGCACTCTTTGTTGCTGTTGCCAGCTGATTTGAGGTTGCATTAATTGTTGTGGTGTCTGCATTGAGTACATCGCTTGTGGTATTGGTTGTTATATTGCCATTTGTCCATAGTATGTTTGTATTAGTTGAGGATAATTCGCATCCATCTGCGTTGGCATTGTTGATATTGGCATTGACCATGATTATGCCATTTGTTGTTGTGTTTGTTGTAATCGTATCGGTTGGTTATTCCAGCGTTGCGGGTGCCATTGTGTTTATGGCCTTTGTATTCTCGGTCGCCACATTTGTTGATTAGTATTTGGTATCATTCTCACGACTTGATTTGACCGATTTGATTGTATTTCACGATACTTTGCTCGTTGTTCGTTTGTACCTTTTAATCCTTCGGCCATTTGTTGATCTAGGCTTTCGACTGCCTCGGCTGTGTCCGAAAATGTTACGAAGTTTCTTGTTTCGTTACACATAAACGGTTTCGGATCCAATCCATTAGTGCCGTTATTAATGCTGATTTGAAGACTTCTTCGACAATTGATTCGTGCACAGCTTTCGTAGTTCGGTTTCGTGCTGCGTAGACTCGTAGTTCGTCTACAAAATCTTTGAATGTTTTTGTTTGTCGCAGGCTCTGCAATTTATTCATATAATTCGTTAATGTGTTTGATCAAATCGTTCTTTAAACTTTTTGATCAGCTCGTCGTAATTATACAATTCTTTGGCTTTTTCGAGAATCAGCTCAGCACTTCTAAGTGTTCTGCTTTCCCTCGCATTTTCGCTTTGAATACTCGAAGCTTTTGTTGTTCGTCATTAATACCATCTTAGGCCAGTGCTTTTTCAAATTCCTTACGGAATTTGTCGAAGGTTGCTTCGCCTTTGTACGATTGTAAGTTGCGCACCTCGTTTTCCATTTTGACCAAAATTGCTTGACCATTTGGTTGTTGCATTACGTTTGGTATTTGTAGCGATTCTTTGGTTGCCACCTTGATCAGCGCTTCAACTAATTGTTGGTTCAATGTCACTAGGTCATTATTTGTTGACCTTGATTTTGATTCGTCATTGACAGCTATGGTTGTCGATATTAGTGCATACATAGTGTTGCCGTTGCTAGTGGTATTCCATGGTTGATCATTGAATTGTTCGTAACGAATGGGGATATTTGTGTGTACCGTAATATTGGTATGCCCCGTTTTGAATTGCACTGGTTGTTGCTCCTTGATGTTGATTCCAAATATTCGTTGTTTGAAAAGCGCCGCAATTCGTTGTTATATACGGAACGTGTATTCCATTGTACGTGCTCGCCATTTGAGTAGTACCACTGTTTATCACATGTGGTACTTGTATTTGGTTCTATACATTAGTCATCTCGCTTGTATTACCTCGTTATTTGTTTGCACCCATTTTAATTTGATTGGGTTGCTTGGTGGTTTGTATTGAGTTTGGCACTTGATCGTAATTCGTATCAGATTGTACTCGATTTATGTCAATTAATTCTTCATGAATACCACAACTGATCCTAATTCGTTCCATCATTGTTTGGTTTAAATTGAGTTCGAGTCGTATTACGTTGTTCTTCTTGCATGCTCCATTGATCATCGTTTGAGTTAATTTGGTTGCTTTGCATTTAAATCAGACTACGTTCATTTCGATTTATACCGTTTTGATTATAGATATCACATCGATTAACATTGTTTTGGTTTCGATACGCATTTAATTGTCTTGGGATTGCCCCAAATTGATGTTGGTCTGCATCCATTTGGTTCGTTTCGCGTTGAGCTCCACTTTGAATTCCAATTATTTTATTATTTGTCACTGATTGTTGTTGTTCCGTTATTTGCTGAATTTCCACCGTAATCTGTTCCATGTTGGTTGTTGCTGCTTTCGCTTCTTTCGAATTAATACTTCACGGCAGTGTTGTATAGTATATTTCACAGATATTAAGGGGTCCATGGTATTCCACGCCTTGAATAACAATTTTCGGTCGATAATCATTTTGATTTCGTTCTCTGGTCTGTTCTCGTTGAGTATTGTTATTTTGTCGAATTACCGTTATTTCGTCATCATCCGTATTTTGAGATTCCGTTCTTGGCTGTGCCAACGAAATTTTCGGTTCGCTCGGTTCCGTATTTTGACAAAATTGTTGTAATTATTGAGTTAATGTTGCATGCCTTGCTATGAACTGTAGTTGTTTTTGTTTTTGGCATTGCAACTTTTGGATGGTACTCGGATATAGTTTTCCGGGTTTCTAATATTGGAAAACAGTTCCTCTGTGCGTGCTTCTTCATGAAATGTTTCGGTATACGTTTGTTGCCAGCTTTCGTGTTCGTTTCTTTTCGGTTCCGGTGTATTTGGGTCGAACTCGCGCATTATCTCTTCAAGATCTTTTGTCGTATTGTTCGACATTTGATCTTCACTGTTTGTATTTTTGGGTTTGACTGACAGTTATTTTTGTGCGTTTATTCTAAGAGGCGTACTCTGGAGAGGTATTTTGGTATTTTAAATTTTAGGTTGGACGTATGTAATTCGTATCAATTATGTGGATTATTAGTTTTTACTATGATATAATTTTTATTTTAGCTTATGCTTTATTTCGGACTAGGGTCGATTTCAATTTTTGTGAAAATACAGACCAATTTTTTATAATTGTTCTCCACTTTTGCGCGACATCGTGATCACCATGTTATTTTGTTTAGTTTAGAGGGGGCGGGGATGGACTATGATATATTGTGGCGGCTATCGGATTATTAAACTGGGAGGGGATTCGTCGCTCGAAGATGTGTGGTCCGTACGCGTGGCCAGTAGTATGCCGGTGGGGATTAGTGATTGTTCCTTGGCGCTCGTTATTAGGTCAGCGTATTGTTATTTCTTATGGCGCGGCTGCGTGACTATTCGAGTTGCCCTGTACGTGATTCCGATATACAGCCAAACCAGCCAAAATTAGAAGTTTTACTCAATGTTAGTAATTCACACAAAACAAAACGAAATAACATGCTGACCACGATGTCGTGTAAAAGTGGGGAACAATTTTAATAAAATAAGTTGGTCAGTGTTTGCATAAAAATTGAAATCGGCCCCAGTACCAAATAAGGCATAAGCCAAAATAAAATTTATTTAAATCGTAGCAAAAATTAATAGTCCACATAATTCAGACGCATTACAGTTGCAAATGAAAATACTAAAAATGCCACTGTAAAGAACACCACCTGGAAATAACGTGCAAATAAACTGTTAGTCAAACCCAAAAATATTAATAGTGAGGATTAAATGTCGAACAATACAAAAAGACCTCGAATTATAGATAATGCGCGAGTTCGACTCAAATACAGCGGAACCGACAAAAAATGAACAACGGGAAAGCTTGCAAGAAACGTATGCCGAAACGTTTAGAGAAGAAGCAGCGCACAGGAGTTGTTTCCAAATATCAGAAGAATTGCGGAAAAAGATATGGGATACGATACAAAAGTTGCAATGCCAAAAAGAAAACAATTACAATTCATAGCAAGGCATGCAACATTAACAGAAGAATTATATATATAGAACAATTTTGCCATGAAAGAAGAACAATGTAATATGAATC
>JASANE010019467.1:0-55810 GCA_030248225.1 Trileptium ribeirensis
TAGAAAACGAACATAATATGACATTACAGAAGGGAGAATATAATTCGCACACATTAACGGAATAAATATGTTCAAAATTCGGTATAAAATATCATTGTGCCGAACTCTTTACATTGGTCATAAAATCAATATAAATGAGATGAGGCAAAAACTCTTACGTAAATATATTTTATTTTTATACACTTAAAGTTTTAAGCTATAAAGATTAACTGGAACAGTTAATATATTTTGTAATATTGTAAAAACAAAAATTTAATCGAGAATTTGAGAAACAATTCTGTTAACATTTCTATTACAATCTGTGTAATATGTGACCCAGTACTTGAGACAATGTGTCATTTGTTTGTTTACATTTTTTGATACAAACAGGCAATTAAACTAATTTTATTGTTTACGGTTGGTTGTAATAGCTTAAGTTTAATTCTGTGATTACATGTCTATTTCTCCAGAACTAGATAATAAACTGATTATAGTTTGAACGTAATGATCGTTGCTTTGTATAGCCGTCATGTATAGCCGTCATGTATAGCAAAAGCGCTTACGCAAGCTAAGATGTTACACGTCCACCGAAGTTTGATTATCAGCGTTATAGAGTCCTCCGCTCGCGAAATTGGAATAGCTGAGATACTGAATCGTAACAACTACTTTCAAAACTAGCCATTTCACCCATAAATTAATATGTATTTCGTGTAATTTTAAACAAACTTTTGACTGCACCAGTAGAACTGAAACCAAGATGGTTAGGCTGTGATCCTTGCACGCTAACCACTACGCTACTTAGGAGCAGTTAGGAGTTTGGTAATAGCTATAAAACTGTGACACATAGTTGCTTTCGAGGTTCGACTTGTCTCTTAGCCATTTCACCCATAAATTAATATGTATTTCGTGCAATTTTAAACAAATTTTTGACTGCACCGGTGAATTGAACCAAGATCGTTAGGCTGTGACCTTGCATGCTAACCATTACGCTATTTATGGGCTGTTAGGAGTTTGCTAATAGCCTAGAAAGCCGACCGAATAGCGACGCTCGCAGAATCGTAAGCTGCGCGATAAACTTGGGTAGCGCAGTGATGTTAATGTTAGCATACTGCGCGGTTGCAATTGTCAAATATTGCGCGCTAAGGGGTTAGTCGAGCAGTATTATAAATTTAGGTTAACCTATTACACGCATAAATTTATATGTATTTTGCACAGTGCTGTACAAACTTTTAAACGCAGCTGTGAACTGAGCCTGGTATGGTTGGCTTAGATGTTCATTTCGCTAACCTCTAAGTTATTTAGGAACTCCAGTATACAGTGTTATGTTAATGTGTTAACCAAGTTTGTTTTTGTTTGGTTACCAGCTTTATGTTTACTCCTGAAAATTAGCTAATTTATTTGATTTAACGATATCCGACCAATATTTGAGGCACAGTTTCTGCACTATTATCGCAGCGCTGCCAATTCAGAATTATGGTTCATTCAAACTGACAAGTGTATCAATGAAATAACGATAAATTCTTAAAATGCAGCTTCTGCCCACAATAGACAAACGGTATTCAGGCCGTGTATAGAAAACGTGGAAATAATCGCTAAATCACATGCCTTAACATTTCGGGCATCGGATGGCCAATTACTTTCACTTCAAGTTTGAGCGTTTCTTCAGTCGTCGCCGTAGCGTTTCGTAGCGGCTTCAAAAATTCGAGTGGAACCTTGAGCTCGCCATCGGCTTTGACTTCTTTAACTGAAAATATTTTCCTGTCCATCCGATTTACATGAATTATATGGCCAAACGATTCGTATAAAGACGAGTATTTTATAAAGAAAAATGTTTTTCTATAGCTAGAATTTTGGGCTTGAATGCGTGAACAAATGACAACAATTTATTGACAGTATTCTACAGTTTGTTGACCTGATTTTGTTGTTTGTCACTAAATGAACAAAAGCACATGCAAGAGTTAGAAGTTTATTGATAAAAAATTACAACCCAATACGATAATTATTGATTTCCGACAGAATATTATAGAACTGATTAAGAATAGGTTAGGACAAATAAAAAATGTATGTATGCAAGAGTATCTATGTCAACTACTCCTCCTTGAGATAGTTAGTCTAAATTCTGCCACGTTGACCGTAAACCCAACTATTTCATTAATTTTATCTTGGCGGCAATTAGTGAGGTTTACGTTAGAAGGATCTGTGGAAAGGATATTCTATAAATTGTGATTTTAGTAGTAGAGCCTGTCTAAATTTTACCCCTAGCTGAAAACAAAGCAACTTTAGTTGGTTGGTAAAGACTTAACGCATCAAGAGAAGTATTAAGCGTTAAGATGTTTTCGAGATGTTCCTACAGGAATGCGCTAAATGCACGGATATAATTTATTGTGATGTGATTCCAATGCTTTTCGATTAAACACATAACATCTTTAACATCTCATGCCCACTGGTCCTTATAGGATCTAACCCATATTGCGATTAGTTTTTGAGAGTTCGTGACTGATGTTTTCGTTGTAGTTTATATTTGTTTTTTATGTTTTTTGTTTGTTCTAGTTTTTTTTTCTTTCGTAGTTGTTTGGTTACGTTGTAGTTTTTTAGTCGCAGTCGGATTAGATGGTATAATGTTTAGTCGGTATTTTAAGACGTTGAAAAAGAATTTTTTATAGTAGAATTTTTAAAGTGGATTTTTGAGTAAAAGGTTTATTTTTGTTTAAGATGTATATAAATATTCGTTTGTTAAATTTTTTTTTTATTAAACTAAGTGATAGATAAACGGTTTTACGGTTTCAATATTGTTTTTTTATAACTTTATATGAGTGTTTTCGCGTGGATAGTCGCTCGTTTTATAATTTATAGCATTTTGTGATTATTTCGTATTATAGCTTGTCTTACGTATTTTTTTAAATAGAAAAAATTCGTTGATTTTTGATGATGTTTGTATTTTGATCGGGTTTGTTTCAGTATAGTATTGAATTTTTGATAACTTTATAATTGCGCATGGCTTCATTATATTTTTGTTTGACGTTTTATTGTTGTTCTCGGATGTATGCATTGCTTTTTTTTATTTTCATTTTTTTTATTTTGTCGTTCATTTTTTCTCTTGTTTTTTTTGTATTGCTTGTATATTTATTTTTTATTCTATTTTTTATTGTTTATATTTTATTGGGTTACAGTGTATTTTAATATATTCCGCTAGATTGTATTTTCGATTTTGAGGTTTTTCTTTTGTTTTTTTTTTTTTGCTGTAGTTCGAGTGATGGTTTACGGTGGCGTTGAAAGAGGGAGGTCGTGGGTTGGGTTTTCTTTTTGTTTTTTATCCTTGAGTTATTTTTTATTTTTTTTTTTATTTAGGTTTTTTTTTTTAGTAGATTTTATTTTAGAGTTTTTTTGTTTTTATATTTTTTGATGTTTTCTATTTTTTTTTTTTTTTTTTTTTCCTTTTTTTTGTTTTTTTTTTCTTTTTTTCTTTTTTTTTTTTAGGGTTAGTTTTTTTTTTTTTTTTTTTTTAGTTTATATTTTTTTTTTGTTTTTTATATTTTTTTTCGAGTTTTTCTTTTTTTTTTTTTTTGTTGTTATTTTTTGTTTGTTTTTTTTTTTTTATTTTTGTTAGTCTTGCTTTATGAGGATTTATTATTGTGGTTTTATAGATTGAATATTGTTGTTTATTTTTTTATTTTTTTTTATATTTTCTTTTTTTTTTTTTATTATTTTTTTATTTAGTTTTTGGGGTTTTTTTTTTTTTTTTTATTTTATTGTTTATCTTTTTTTCCTTAAGTTTCTTTTATCTTTTATTTATATAGTAGTAGTTGTTTGTTTTTCTTTTTTTTTTTTTTTACTTCGTTATATATATTTCGTGTAATTATTATGCTTTTTAAAAATTTACCACCTTAATTTATGATTTTTTAAAGTTTTTTTTTTCCCTTACTAATGCCAAAATCTCACCCTAGGAGTGTGTAGCCTAATATTGCTTTTTTTAGTGACACGAGCTTTTTTCCTTTAGGATTCGCTTAGCCAAAATATGCTTTTGTGATATGATTCCAAATATTTATGTTCGTTTTGTTTATTATTACGGATTCCCCAAATCACTAAAATAAGTTATAAGTAAAATTCTTCTCTTCTTACAAGTCATTTTTATATCGGCACCTTTTTTATATAAAAGATTCAAAGCTTCGTACTTAAAAGTTCCAATCGTTGTGCTTCACTTTGTCCTGCCTTCGTCGTTTTTGAAGTTTAGTCTTATGTTTGTGTTTTTTGATTGATTTGAGTTGTTTCTTTTTGTACCTAGAATACAGATGTTTATTTATTATAAATATTGAAATAATTAATTTATGACTGAAATAAAGGTATTAAGAATTCTTGATTTTTAAAAGTAAACCATAAAATAAAGCACTAATTTTATAAGTTTACTACAATTATGCTATAGCTTATTTATTCATAACTGTTGGAAAATTTAGCGGTTTTGAAATTTTAAATTTTTAGAGATTTACTCTATAAATGGTAGTATATTTTTAGGTACGAAATATTAAAATCTTTAAACGAAATCACTTCATATATCCTTCGCAAGTGTTTGAAGTGCTTAAAAAACTTTTCCGGTTAAAACTTGACAAATAAGAATATGTCTATAACAAACAATTTTACTTGAGAAACTAAACAAATCAATCAAATTAATAACCAAAATGGAAATGGATACATTAACTTGTGTAATTTCCGCTTTTTTCATTCGCTTTTGGATTTTATCTTTGTCTAAAATTTCCTTTTACTTCGGAGTTTGAAAATGTCTCGAAATAAAAAATTAAATGGATACAAATGTAATTCCAAAAGCAGCTTTTTCCTCAGCTGCTTTGGAATAACTAAAGGCTTTTTGGAATTTTATGACTAAAATCTTTTTAGAATTTTAAAATATATGATGTCTAATTTTTAAATAGACATATTGATTCTCCGATCATAATGATATGAGATTATGAATATGAAAACCTGACTTGACTTTCAAATTCCTCGTGGGCATATATTTTCAAGATAATTTGTACATGTGTTATATAAATATTATGTTAACAATTTACTTACGAAGCAAAATTTGTTTGAATTGATTTAATATTTGTCGATATGATTTATTTGAAGCTTATATTTGTTTCGAGAATATAGATGTTTTCTACTTATTGATTTTGCTATGTTCCTGTAATACGGTAAGTGACAGTGTTGGTAAGAGTTTTCATTGTGCCTTTAACTTGGTTTGGTCTCGAAAAACAGAGAACCATCCTTGAACAAGATATATTTAGCAAGAAAACAGTTTCGGGATGGTTAGAGGGGAACTCCCTGCTTAGTTTAGTTTTAGATTTTAGTACTTTAAGTTAGGTGGTTTATTTTTTTTTTATTAGTTTTTTTCTTTTTTTCGATTTTTTTATTTATAAAATCGATGGTATTATATATATTCCGAATGAGACTTTTGGTGATCAGGATAGTTGTAGAGTGTATGTTATATATTTCTGATAGTTTATTCGTGGTTTAGTGTGATTTCTTATAATTAAAGAAATTAATTAGTTTTAAACATAATTATATATTTAACAATTAGCTTATTTATACAATATTTAATTCACAATTTTGCTTCGTAAGTATTGTTAAATATTTTTATAATGTACAATTATCTTGAAATATACAGAGGATTTGAAGTAAGTCAGGTTTTATATTATATTATATATTATGATCGGAGATAATATGTTATTTAAAAATTAAATATATATTTTAATTCTAAAAAGATTTTAGTATAAATTCAAAAGCCTTTAGTTATTCAACACTGAGGAAAAAGTGCTTTTGGATTATTTGTATATTTAATTTTTTATTTGTCATTTTTTGCAGCTCCGAAGTAAAAGTAGATTTTTTTTTCGAATTAAATGGTAAGTTTTTAGTATTTATTTTGTATGTGATTTATTTATTTGTTTTTATTTTTTGTTTGTTTATGTATTTTATTTTTTTTTTTTATGAAGTTTTTGCGGTGTGAGTTTTTTGTTCTTCAGATTGGTTAAGGATATATTGTAGTCCCTTTCGTTTTTAAAATTTTTGAGTTCTCTATTTCTATCTATATGTCGCATTTATAAGGTTATTTCTGCTGAAACAAATTTTTATTTCGCTATTTTCAGTTATTGGAGTCATTATATAATATTGTTATAAGTATCTTTGCTAAATTAGTGCTTTATGTTTTATAGCTATCGGTATTTCACTAATTTTAAAAATCAAGAATTCTTAATACCTTTATTTCAGTCATAAATTAATTATTTCAATTATTGACAGATCAAATGACACACCATTCCGTATTCTAGGTACAAAAATGGAAAACAACTCAAATCAAGTCGAAAAGCAACGATCGAGCAAGTTGACGATATGACATGGCGTTTGACAATTCCTCAAACTTCAAAAGACGACGAAGGCAGGTACAAAGTTGAAGCTACGAACGATTTTGGCGGCAACTCGGTTGAAGCCAATTTTACAGTTCAACGTAAGTCGTTTTTGTTGATATATATGTCGTCATTTTTATCATTAACGAATCACAGCAGCGTGCCGATATAGAGAAATGACTTGGTACGAGTTAAAATGCAGTATAAAGATACTTTTACTGTATTCAACCTTATTTTAGTTTGGCCAATTTGGCTGGTTTAAAACGAACATCTCGTTATTATAGCATTTTCAATGTAAACGCACTTACCATAAACGCGCACCACTGTATTTTATGTCAAATTTATTTTGGGAATCCATATCACTACAGACTTTCAGTAATTAGCACTATTACTTTCTGGTCCTTAAGCGTCAATTCCTTAAAGGGGTCATTTAAGAAATGCTTTGGTGCGTGTGGCAATCCTACCTGAAACTTTGAGAAGCAGAACGGTCCAAGTTTCATCTCTAAGTGCTCTGTTACACATGCCTGCCTCAGCGGTGTAAGGTCATTTTGGCTTACTTGTGGATGTAGTAAGGTTTGGACAAAAAATATAGCTAACTTTCAACATGAAGCCGTTGTGAATTCAAATATTGCTACAGTGCCATATGGTCTGTTGACAAAAAAATTTAAGGTTGCTGCAGTGTTAGCGGAAAAATGAGTTATATTTTAGACAACCCTTGCTTGCCTGTACCGCCGATTAATTAATTTTCCTTTAAAAAGCTATATATTAATTAGATTTCGGCTGCTAAAATGTCGTCGAATCATTGATTTCATTTATATGCCTGCATTTTTACGCAATTCTCGGCAAATCATAAAGCAATGTTACCGCATACCGGACATCTACGCTTTGCTAAACTTTATAAGCCTGCCAACAAAAGGGTACAAACTTTTTGCACCCTAGTGCAAAATGTTAATTTCACTATACTACTGTCATACTCATATAATAATTATAAACAAGATTTATATAACCCAGGATTGGCAGATGAGCACCAGAATGTAACGTCATGCGTAATTCTCGGTTTTTTTCACGTGGCGTATGTGTTTCTGTGTATAGGGTAGCACTGTCAGTATTTTCTTTCTAAAGGTATTACCGAATTAGATGTAAACCTTATAAATTTATAATACCAGATTAGTAGCCTACAGCCGGTTCTAAATTCCGTCATACTAAACATTGAATGACACAAAAAACTATATTTAACGATTACATATCCGCTGCTTTTCCTTAACATTTATCAACTGTAGTAATCATGTGAAGCAAATCCGTAATTTATGAGTGCCAAGCCCAAAAAAATAATTTGCTCTCTAATGAAGCGCGTACTGTCTTCGAAGTCATTCCAACATTTTGGTAATCGTGTCCGCCACAGTTAAAAGTGGTTTGTGATTGTAACACAATATGCACTTTCACTGTACATTATAAATATTCTAAATATATACACTATAGGTGTTGAAGGTCCGTCGGCTTTTTGGGGAAGCTATAATTTTCTCACCCCAGTTTTTGCCAAATTTCCCTATTTTTGCCAATTTTTCCCTATTTTTTCAAATTTTCGACCTAATCTTGCCAATTTGTGCTAAAGTTTTCTGCCTGCTGAGAGACGGGAGAGGTCGGCTTGAGCATTCGGGCGCGGTGTTCTGTCCTAGGGGTTTAACCTTCCCTAACTCTATGTACACCTATGGTATACACATATTTATCTATACAAATATATGCACAGGATAGGGCGTGTTGGACAGAAAAGCGTCAAGGTTTTATATTTTACATTAATCTCCACTGGATTGCAGTCAAAGAACCAGTAGCCGAAGAACCGAAAGACGAAGGCGTTTCGGCAAAATTTACGCTGCCTCTTCGGGACCGGACAATACCGCAAGACGAATCTGTATCGCTGAAATGCAACTTTGTGGGCGAGCCTTTTCCCGAGATTGCTTGGTTAGTACTGATAGACAAAAACTAAATTCTGTGCCTGTACAGCTTTGATGCGCTAGTCCAAACTCGCAGTATTAGTTGAAAGATGTAGAAATATTTGCAGTAAGAATAAAACGGAAATCGAAATACTGCAGTAGACATGATATAACGTATACCTAATCATTTTGTATAATGAAGCCTTTCGAAAATTTGTTTAGGCAGTGCCATGCAATCGTATTAGAAGCAGTGGACGGTGTATTACCGGAAATTAGATGTTGCAGCTCGAATAGTACTGAACCAGGATGTAGTTTTAAATGTCTGGAGGCAGGTTTAATAAAAGTCACTTTATGGTTGTATGCAAAAACATTTTAGGCTATTTTAGTTTATGCCAGTATTAAAACATTGGTAGTATAAAATGCATTCTTTGAGTGTTTTGAGCATCACAAATCACAAATTGATATGTTTGTCAATAAATAATGCTAATTCATATATGAAAAAGCTCTTGAAATGTTCACAAATCTACTGCAATGTTAGAGATTAAATATCAGACGCCTTCCAAATTTCATAATAGGAAACATTTATTATTTGGATAAAAACCATACATTCTCATAGGGGTAATGGATGGCAACCCGAGGTTCAGATCCACACCCTGACAGGTAGTCCAACCCGCTGATGGCGCCGCGGGCGCCGAAAACGTAGGCGCTGAAGAAGCCGCTCCAATCCCCTACGACCTCCCTCTTTGCCCAACGCCTGACCGCTGGGAGGCCCAACGGTCTACTCCTATTGCACTTCGGACCTAGAGCATGTATAGATAAGAGCCAAAATGCGATATATGTAGTAAATGGACTTCATAGCCTCACTAAATATTGTGAACAATATCAGTCTAATGGCTGTGACCAATTTATTTAGGATAGCATATCACTGTCGAATCCGCCAATTGGAAAATCATAAGAATAACATTCATAATAGTGATATTAAAAATATACAATTGTGCATACAAGTCAGATATCACACTAAAACAAGAGCAACAGAAATGTATTACGGACGGATAAATGAAACAAAAGATGGG
The DNA here is from genome assembly GCA_030248225.1 of Trileptium ribeirensis. NCBI lineage: Eukaryota > Metazoa > Nematoda > Enoplea > Enoplida > Thoracostomopsidae > Trileptium > Trileptium ribeirensis. The sequence continues at coordinate 9,370 of JASANE010019467.1, forward strand.
ACAAGCTAATCAACAGGTAACAGAGTCCCAATGCGCTTTATGTATATTTGCTAGCTAAACAAAGTATCAACGTCTGTGAAGACAAATCGAATATAGATGTGAAGTAGATGCGGTCTTTTCTGAATTTTTATTGCAAAGTTGATGGAAGAAATTCAGACACTGATAGCTGCAAAACCATATCGCTAAAACCAGTGCCTATAAAATACCAGTTTAAAAACATTATTTCGCTAACAATTTCAATGTATTCATTTGTTTTTTCTGATTTTTAGGCTAAAAGACGACGTTGAAGTTACGAGTTCCGATAGATATGTCATAATAATTGACAAAGATGGCTCCACAAAATTGACTATAAACGCAGCGACCTCTGACGATGCCGGAAAATACACTTGCCTCATATCGAATGCTCATGGTCAAGATAGGACACATTGTCAGCTGACCGTTGAAGGTAAATGTTGTTGGAGCCGTAGTTTGTATCGACTTGAGTTTGGCATGTTAAAACATATATATTTTAGCAAAACGTAACTATTTGTGCAGATACATCTTTTTAACTAAGTATAGTAAACGTTTCCACTTCAGCAAAATGGGCACTTTAGCAAAAATTTCGTTTTACTTATACGAAAGAATATCTTTTTTCGGATACGTCCTTTTAGCTAAATACCGTTACTTAAAATGCTATGCATACCACTGAGCTATCCGGGAGCTGTTGCTTGGTTACTTAAAGAAACTCACAACGTGAACGAATAACAACGCACGTGCAAAGGTACAGTATACAACAAACTCAGTAGACACAACGACTAGCAATGCGATAGAATAGCAACACAATGACTAGTAGGTCTACTTGCACACAGTGGGCATACAACATTAGTCATGCGACAGACTATTTTTAATCAATCATTTCATACCCGAATTAACTGCAGTATCGTGCCATGTGTGACAAACTCACGCCTGGGCTATGGATCGAACCTGGGACATTCCGGTGAAAGTTGCCTACGCAAACCTCAAAGACATCCGAGAGCTGTTGTTCGGTTCATTAACAAACATTACAACCCGAGCGAATAACAACGCACGTGCAGACGTACACCATACGACAAACTCAGTAGACACAACGTCTCGCAATATGGGTTAGATCTATTTGGACCAGTGGGCATGAGATGTTAAAGATGTTATGTGTTTAATCGAAAAGCATTGGAATCACATCACAATAAATTATATCCGTGCATTTAGCGCATTCCTGTAGGAATATCTAAAACATCTTAACGCTACACTTTGATGCGTTAAAACTTTACCAACCAACTAAAGTCGCTTTGTTTTCAGCTAGGGGTAAAATTTAGACAGGCTCTACTACTAAAATCACAATTTATAGAATATCCTTTCCACAGATCCTTTCGACGTAAACCTCACTAATTGCCGCCAAGATAAAATTAATGAAATAGTTGGGTTTACGGTCAACGTGGCAGAATTTAGACTAACTATCTCAAGGAGGAGTAGTTGACATAGATACTCTTGCATACATACATTTTCTATTTGTCCTAACCTATTCTAATCAGTTCTATAATATTCTGTCGGAAATCAATAATTATCGTATTGCGTCGTAATTTTTTATCAATAAACTTCTAACTTCGGCATGTGCTTTTGTTCATTTAGTGACAAACAACAAAATCAGGTCAACAAACTGTAGAATACTGTCAATAAATTGTTGTCATTTGTTTATGAATTCAGCCCCAAAATTCTAGCTATAGAAAAACATTTTTCTTTATAAAATACTCGTCTTTATACGAATCGTTTGGCCATATAATTCATGTAATTGCATGACAGTAAAATATTTTCAGTTAAAGAAGTCAAAGCCGATGGCGAGCTCAAGGTTCCACTCGAATTTTTGAAGCCGCTACGAAACGCTACGGCGACGGCTGAAGAAACGCTCAAACTTGAAGTGAAAGTAATTGGCCATCCGATGCCCGAAATGTTATGGCATGTGATTTAGCGATTATTTCCACGTTTTCTATACACGGCCTGAATACCGTTTGTCGATCGGCCGCAGAAGCTGCATTTTAAGAATTTATCGTTATTTCATTGATACACTTGTCAGTTTGAATGAACCATAATTCTGAATTGGCAGCGCTGCGATAATAGTGCAGAAACGGTGCGTCGAATCCTCGTCGGATATCGTTAAATCAAATAAATTAGCTAATTTTCAGGAGTAAACATAAAGCTGGTAACCAAACAAAAACAAACTTGGTTAACACATTAACATAACACTGTATACTGGAGTTCCTAAATAACTTAGAGGTTAGCGAAATGAACATTGTAGCCAAACGATACCAGGCTCAGTTCACAGCTGCGTTTAAAAGTTTGTACAGCACTGTGCAAAATACATATAAATTTATGCGTGTAATAGGTTAACCTAAATTTATAATACTGCTCGACTAACCCCTTAGCGCGCAATATTTGACAATTGCAACCGCGCAGTATGCTAACATTAACATCACTGCGCTACCCAAGTTTATCGCGCAGCTTACGATTCTGCGAGCGTCGCTATTTGGTCGCTTTTCTAGGCTATTAGCAAACTCCTAACAGCCCATAAATAGCGTAATGGTTAGCATGCAAGGTCACAGCCTAACGATCTTGGTTCAATTCACCGGTGCAGTCAAAAATTTGTTTAAAATTGCACGAAATACATATTAATTTATGGGTGAAATGGCTAAGAGACAAGTCGAACCTCGAAAGCAACTATGTGTCACAGTTTTATAGCTATTACCAAACTCCTAACTGCTCCTAAGTAGCGTAGTGGTTAGCGTGCAAGGATCACAGCCTAACGATCTTGGTTCAATTCACCGGTGCAGTCAAAAGTTTGTTTAAAATTACACGAAATACATATTAATTTATGGGTGAAATGGCTAACTTCGAAAGTAGTTGTTACGATTCAGTATCTCAGCTATTCCAATTTCGCGAGCGGAGACTCTATAACGCTGATAATCAACTTCGGTGGACGTGTAACATCTTAGCTTGCGTAAGCGCTTTTGCTATACATGACGGCTATACATGACGGCTATACAAAGCAACGATCATTACGTTCAAACTATAATCAGTTTATTATCTAGTTCTGGAAAAGAAGACATGTAATCACAGAATTAATCTTAAGCTATTACAACCAACCGTAAACAATAAAATTAGTTTAATTGCCTGTTTGTATCAAAAAATGTAAACAAACAAATGACACATTGTCTCAAGTACTGGGTCACATATTACACAGATTGTAATAGAAATGTTAACAGAATTGTTACTCAAATTCTCTATTAAATTTTTGTTTTTACAATATTTCTAAGAATATATTAACTGTTCCAGTTAATCTTTATAGCTTAAAACTTTAAGTGTATAAAAATAAAATATATTTACGTAAGAGTTTTTGCCTCATCTCATTTATATTGATTTTATGACCAATGTAAAGAGTTCGGCACAATGATATTTTATACCGAATTTTGAACATATTTATTCCGTTAATGTGTGCGAATTATATTCTCCCTTCTGTAATGTCATATTATGTTCGTTTTCTAATATTTTGAGCCAAAAGGGGTGTATCTCCTAAAGTGGTGTGTCTAAATTAAAGTTTTATAAAACGTCACATCAATTTTGTTTAATAAAAAAATTGGCAACTTAGAGTTAAAAATATATTACCTTTTAGGTTCAAAGACGGCAAACAACTGAAAGCTTCAGATCGGTTGGTTTTTGAATCAGAAACAATTGCCGACGGGGGTCTTATAGCTCGATTAACGATAAAAGGAGCGAAAAAGAAGGACATTGGAACATACAAATGCGTTGCGAAAAATCAGTTTGACGAAATCTCGTCACAATGCAATGTAAATGTTGAACGTAAGTAACCAAGCAGCATTAATTTGGACCGAATCAGGCTTAACACCGTGTTGTAATATACTGATCTGATAAAGGCCACTTGCCTATCTTTCCGGTTTTGTAATGAATAATTTTGCACAAATTCTTGATTTTGCCATTTTCTGTCAACTTTTAATTAAAGGCATCAAATTCCGTGATAGTCTGTTTTGGAGACATCAATAGCATTTCCGAGGTAGCTTGGAGACGTCAAAATGCTGAATGAATTCAGACAAATTTTGTGAAAAGATGGGTTCGAAATAGACTTGGGACGAGTGATCAAAAAATCCTGAAAATGTAAACCAAAATACGATATAAGTCGTCAGCTTACTGCAGGTGCAATAAATTTTGGTATTTTTCATCGTTGGTGACTGCGTATTCTTTACGTTTAACCACTGGCCTTAATTCACATCAAAAATATCAAAATATACATAATTATGTAAGGTACTTGTCTATTAAACTGTTTAAAACTGTTTCTTCCAAGAATTTTTAACAGAAACTATTTTCTATTGTTGTTTTACAATAAACTATGCTTCCCTTTATTGTTAAATGCATATATCATATATAAAATATCTAGATATTGTTCATGTTTAACTTGACGACTTCAGTTGCGCATTAACTGAGGGTTACTAGGAGAGCTGTGGGGGAAGTGCAAAAAATTTTCACGCGTCTCCCTGATTCTTTTGATAGGTTTTCCTAATTTTGCGTTAACGTTTTTGCAATTTTGCTAAAATGGTTAAAACATTCTACGTGTTCTATGAGCGCGAGGGCGGGAAGTCATAGGGGCGAGGGAGGGTAAATATGGCTTACAGATGTTGGACCAATAGGAGGTTGAACCCCCTACCGCGTATGGGCACTTATGATATATGTAATGTTTTATAATATATATCATTAGAATAGTCTAACTATATGTCTATATATGCGATACAACCCATTACTGTTTCAGCACGCAAAGCTGATGAAGAATTTCCGCCCAAGTTTATTATTCCACTTTGTAAGACATCGGTTGTCGAAGGCAAAAATGTATCGCTCGATATCAAAGTTCGCGGGAAACCATCGCCTGAAATAAAGTGGTAAGCACAAATGGTAACACACGTTTTAGATAATGAGCGTTTTCTCCAGCTAAGTATTTAATAGAAAAATTTTTTCAAATGTGCACTAAAAACCCATGCTTCTAGGTGTTGGTTCCGATTCTCACCAATCCATGAATTCGTAAATTCTACATTTCATGGCTTACCTTCTCGACAGCCAAAATGTTCATTAGTTCCGTGGCCATAATGTACTGTGACAGTAATAGTTTATAAACTAATACCACAAGTATCTAGTACTATGCGAATTGTAAAAGACACTACGGAAAGGTTTGTGTTTATATTAAAATTTTGTGGACTAACGCCAAACGGCAGTGAAAACAATTCACTTGTTTAAATAAAATTCACTATGATTGCCGGAGTTTTCAGAAGTGTTCAGATACTACATGGTTAGTATTTCATTTATATCGATAAATGTCTAACAACATCAACCGACGTTTTTCCCGCTGTAACATTAGATACTTGCAAAATGTATTATTTCCAGGTTCAAAGACGGCGCGCCACTTGTAAGCACCGAGCGTGTGAGTTGGGAAGACATGGGCGATAATCGTTGGAGTCTTACTATAAAAGCAGCGATAAAAGACGATGCCGGATTGTATAAAGCGGTTGCAGAAAATAGCTGTGGTTCCGAAACATCTGAAGGCGAGCTAACAGTAAAACGTAAGTCATAAATAAAATGTCAGAGAATTACATTCAGCATATACACTGAAATACACCGGCAGTCAAACGGCGCTGAAATTTCATGATTCATTGCAGCCGATCATTGTACGCTTAGGCGCACGTTTAGGTTTATTTACATTCCGGCTAACAATACAAGAAATCACAACCCGTCCGACACGCAACGATAGGTGGCAAATATTAACTAACAACATTATTAAGGATGATATTGCCACTGACAAGCAAAACTTATATAAAGCAATCTTAGCTTAACTTAACTCTTCATGATAGTCAATATTTGCAGAACCAAAAGAAAAGCGAAAAGCCGGCGAAGATGACTATCCTCCATCGTTTACCGTCGCTCTACACGACCGTCGAATTCCATCCGGACAAGTAATGACCGTTGAATGTTTTGTGACAGCGAAACCCGAAGCTGACATTGTATGGTATAGAGATGGTGTTGAGCTTGAGTCGAAAAGACGATTTCTACTTGAAAATATCGCTGGCGGAAAGTGCCGACTAACAATCGAACAGTTTCAGAGTGAAGATGAAGGTATGTTTTATCCTGTTTTACCAGATATATGGTTCCTTGCCTGCTTAACATTTTAATACCATATAGAACTATATCTTTGGGCGTATACTAAATATGATTGGTGGGTCCTGATTAATGGAAATACTTTCGAAAATTTATTTATGCCTTGCTATGAAATAGCTATGACTCTTTTATAATTTGAAAATATATAGCTTTTATGGATACATTCCAAAATATTCGTACTTCGCAGGCTGCGTAGAACCGCGCCGTCCCTTTAGCCACGGCTCCGCATTGTTAGTTTTCCAGCTGGATATGAAAGATAGCATTCACGCATTTTATAGGTTTATGCAGTACAAATTAGAAAGAGTGTGGATTTTCAGTACCCGCGGTTCTGGAGGGCTGCCCCTGGTGCTTGCCAACTGGCATAATTTATTGGCGGTGGTCACAATGATTATCAGCTTCGTAGCAAATTTTTGCCCCTCCCCCAATGAAACATACTGTTGACACAAAAAATTGACAAAATTTCTGCCAAAATCCTAATGGGAAACTTATAATTTGACAAATTATATACGTAAAAAATATATCACTTTATAATTGGTATTAATCTCGATCCGATAATGGCATAGCTGCGTATGTGGACAATTTACTAGCTTATTGAAAATGTTTGTATATCAAATCGGCCGGATTGAAACAAGGGGGTGTCCCCATCACATGCCCCTGGCAAAATCAGGCGACCCGGTTCCAAGCCACTAGCATTGAATTCATATCTTGTAACGCAAGTTTCAGCGAATGGAGATGTCAGTATGATGGCAGATGTCTATATATTTATATAGGAAAATTCTTGAAGAAAATAACATAATGAATACATTCATGAATACATACTATTAATCATACAGATTAAACTTGATATAAATATGTAAACAACTGAAGTTTTCTGAAATTTATATTTTTGTCGCCCACTTCAAAGCGCGCCGCCTGCATGATATAATTCATATCACTCCCTGTACAATCGAAAGCAGATGACAAGTATCTTGTCACTCTGTTTGCTAGGCGATATGACATATATCGCCCTAGGGCGAGTTACTTGTCATTGTGAAACAGTGCTGTAGGAGAAAAATATCACATTCGCCAACTTCTCGGTAATAACATAGCACTCGGCCTCCGGCCTCGTGCAATATTATTACCTCGGAAATATGTCAAATGTGATATATATTTTTCTCTTATAGCACTGTTTCACAATGACAAGTAACTCGCCCTAGGGTGATATATGTCATATCGCCTAGCAAACAGAGTGACAAAGTATTCGAGTACTTTGAATTCTCGACATTAACCGGTTGATGCCCGAATTGAATGGTGTATCCTGCAATGTTTGACAAGCTCAAGCTGGTGCGGGTTATCGAATCCACAATTTGTGGGTGACAGATGCATGCCCAAACTACAGAGCTATCTGGGACCTGATGCTCGGTTCCTTAAAGAACCTCACGACGCAAGCAAATAACACAGCACGTGCGAACATACGACATACTCCGCAAGAACAGTGTTACAATGTCATTATTTCGATTTGCACCCAGTGGGATGGAAAGAATTAATACTCTATAACAAATATTGCCATATATATGCTTACACGGTAAAAACTTTTTTCGCTAAGAAAATTCTTACTATGAAATTAACACTTTGTTAAAAAATTATAATTTTTGTAGGTAGCTATAAATGCGTCGCGACCAATTCACTTGGTACGGCTAATACTCGGTGTAAGCTATTCGTCGAGACGATAGAAGAAAAAGTTACCGACGTCGTGAAAAACTATGCCCCGAGATTTGTTCGTGAACTATCTGACAAGACAGCTAAAGGAGGCTCGGCGGTAACATTCGATGCTAAAGTTGACGCTTTGCCCACTGCCGACATTCGGTGGTTCAAAGACGGAATTCCACTTAGAGCATCCGACCGAATTTTGATGGAATCCAACGACGATGGGACTTGTAGCTTGACTATACGCGGAGTGACAGCTGCCGATGCTGGAGCATATCGGTGTGTGGCAACGAACGCCCAAGGAACAAGCAATAGCGCTGCAGCGTTGACTGTGGACGGTAAATATTACCTGTACAAACAAAATGATCAAAAAAGGTACAACAAGTGCTGTAATCAAAATAATCTTCTTGTCTGCATCACTGGCAAAACTTTCCAATTTTTTATGGACTCAGTCAAAATATCCAAATTCAGTAAAGTGTGTCAGCTTTGGACATACTTAGAAAAATAACATCGTTATTTCACACGTTTAGTTAGTAGGCACTGAATTCTAGTTTAGTGTAGAAATTTCATTGCGGCGTTGCATATCGTTACTCTCTAACGTGTTGGACATTAAATGTTTAAAAAATAAGACAGTGTAGAATGCTGGAGTTCCCAACCAAACCTTCGTCGGTGTAGGTAGTCTTACATAATATTAGAACCAGTCGGCGTATATTTGTATTGTGGCTGAGCTGTGGTCGGGATATTGCCTATAAAATTGCCAAATGAAAGCAAAGGGTATCAGATTTTGGCATACCTATCAAAATAAGATCATGCAACATGAGGCTACAATGATCGGTGAATTTCCTAAAATCAATAGTTGACACTTTTAGTTTGGATAATCATGTACACAAATAACACAAATTTCCGCTTTGCCACATATTTCTAGAATAGTATAATGCGCCAGTAAACTTAAAATGCGCCCAGTCATAATCCTATTTTGCAAAAAGCGATCGAGGACCGCTATCCGTTGTTATGGAACAAAATGCGGTTTTGCCATCGATTTTTCGCGAACGATATTTAGTCGGATTTCGATTTCATGTCGCAAAATTCAATTTTGTGGCCGAACTAAATACTCATATGTTTCACTTCATAGCCGAATGGTTCAATAACTTTTCGAAAAGGCGTCTTTGCACTAGCCAACGTTCTTGAAATACATCGACCTAGTCAGTTTGACGTTCCAAAACACATTTGCTCGTTCGTCAACATGTAAGCGGACATGTTCGCGAACCTCTACTATACCCTTGCACAAATTGGTTCGCGCACAATAACATTCGTCATCGCGAAAGCAAATAACAAATACAATTTTTAACAAAATCAGAAATTTTGTTGCAAAAACGGATTTGGATATAAATTCAAAACTCTCAAATAATGTGTTCGCGAACAACAAAACACGCTCTTCTGTTCGCGAACAATCACGTTTAATATTCTAATTAAATCTCGCATAAGTGTTCGCGAACAACAAAACAGGGTCGTTTGTTCGCGAACAGTGAGTGTGTTGCATTATTCGAATTAAATTAGAATAAATGTTCATACCTCATTCATGTTCGCGAACAGCCATGGATACGCGCTGCGAAACTTAGTCTGCATGTTTGTTCGCTAACAAAATTTGAGGTCGGGTGCTATATATACTGTTCCCGAATGACAAGTCTCGAATTAAAATTCTCTAAATGTATGTTCAACAACAACCTAACAATTTCTATAAAATGTTCGGTAACATAATTCATACGCTTTGGAGCTCGTGGCAAAAATGTTTTTAAACAGTTTCAAGATGGATATGGGATCGCCAAAAAACGTTCGATTACCAATTTTTTTTGGAAATGACAAAAGAGGATTATTGCTGGGCGCATACAAAGTTTAGTCTCGCATAATAGGGTATACCGTAGTTTAGTATAGAAATTGCATTGTGGGGTAGTATTACGTTATTCTCTAATGTACTAGAAAATTTAAGTTTAAAAAAATTAGAACACTGTCGAATATTGGAGTTCCAGGTCTAGCTTTCTTCAGTTTTGGTAGTCCCACTCAAAAGGGGGAGCCCGTCGGCTTATTATGGTTGAGCTTAGTAATTAATGATAGGGATTTCACTTGAAACATCGTAATCTTTGCAGATATATAATGTGAGCCTTATGTTTTACGTCATAACTTCACTGGCCTATATATGAGCCTACAGATTTGTACTATATCTCGGTGATGGTTTGCTTTGCCCTTTTGCCTGCAAAGAAATTGATCATTAAGAAAGACTTGTTTTTTTACAACTGAGTCAAGTATACGAACAACTCGGATAAATTAATGATCAGATTTCCAGTTTTATGTCGCCGTAACTCTCGACTGTGCTGACGTTGCAGTTATTTTCGACTCATTTAAATTTTTCTAAAGTTTGTCGACAAAATATTGTTTTCTATTTGTTTTTGAATAGATAGATAGATATTTGTGTGAGGCGAGTAGACCTAGATGGTTCATTTTGCCTACTGGGAATCTAGGCTTCCAGAAATCTGTTAGATTTTCTTACAAACTGAAGTATAGACTTAGTAGGAATAGGATCTGCGAGTTCGCGGCGATCGGTGATGCCGAAAGTGGCGAATCTCAGAGTATCGTAATATTCACAATGAAATAGGAAGTGAATAGGTATTTCTTTCGTTCGGAGACATCTTCCACATACAGGGCTTACCGTATGATCAATCTTATGCACATGCTTATTTAAGAGGCAGTGCGCAGTAATCATAGAGATAAGAAATGAATCTTTCCTATTGTACTTGCTGGCGATAAGACCAGTGGTATCTAATAGTTATAGCATCGTTTTTGTATGCTCCATGTGCAGTGTTTCCTCAAACTTTTTAATTATCTGTTCGTTCAGCCATCTTCTCGTCTTTATTCGCAAAAAGGAGTCCGAAATGCCGATAACGGGTTCTGGACCCATAAATTAGGTATTTGCTCCTATCTTTGCTAATTCATCTGCAATTTCATTTCCAGTTACATCATTATGCCCCGGAACCCATATGAGGGTGACTTTGTTGTTTTTACATAACTTATTTAAGTTTGTTTTACAGGTCTTTACAAGTTTTGAATTACTGTTTTCTTTTTTCAAGGCTAGTATGGATGCTTTACTATCAGAGCAGATAGCTACGTGCACGTTTGCTGATCGTCTGCATAGTAGGTCTTCGGTAGCCATTAATATTGCATATATCTCAGCTTGAAAAATAGTTGCAATACTTTCCTAAGCTGTAGTGTTTACGAAGATTTAGCGTTTGACTGTATAGCCCTGCACCTGCAGAGGTGTTATTAGTGAGGTGTGATCCATCGGTATACACTACCATGTTGAATGGATCGGTTACCGCAGTCGATACCTGCCAATCTTCTCTATTTGGCAGTTTTATTTCAAATTCATCAATTCGGAAATGATGCCTTCACTATCACATGGGAGGCGGTAGTGAAGCAACTGATCTGTTATGAATGATTCAATCGCGGTGTGAGATCTTGTAGTAGCGGTCAGATCCCACATACAAGTTCTTTGTAATCTTTGGCATGTCTTGACGCTCTCACCTTTGATGTATACATCCAGAGGTGAGAGGCCCAAGATGCGTTCCATGGTTGCTAATGGCGTCGATCTTAATCAGTGATGCAACGAGAGGCAAAACACTGGACCGAGTCCAATTGCTTCTGTACAGTCTTCAGCTCGCAACGTTTCCACCAAACAATTGCGCCATAACATAAAATTGGTTTAACCATTGCGGTGTAGATCAAAGTAGTCACCATAGGTTTGAGACCACAAGTCTTGCCTACAGCTCGTCGACAGAGCATGAAGATCTTTTTAGCTTTGTTTATCTTCTCCTGTACATGGGTGTTCCAGAGAAGTTTCCGATCTAGGGTAGCCCCCAGATATTTTGTTTCGGTTTTGAGTTCCAGTTCGGCTCCATTAATAGAGGGTGGTGTGAAGAGAGGTAAGTTCTTTTTCCTGCTAAAGACGACTAAGTTGGTCTTGGTTGCATTAATAGTGAGATTGTTTTCTGCACACCATGATGCAGTTGTGTTAAATGCTTTTTGAATTTTTCTGCCGATTGGGTTTATATTTCTGCCCCAGCAGAGAATAACACCGTCATCTGCATACATCTGCATGAGGTGCACCTCTTTGCTTACCTTGCGTATTAAATTGTCTACGAGTATGTTCCACAGAATAGGGGACAAAACTCCACCCTGTGGACATCCTACCGTCACTGCTGCTTCAATTGTCAGACCGCTATTCGTAGAGAACACAGTTCTGTTTTGCAATAAGTTATTGATCCACCGTATGGTGGTTACAGGTATGTTTTTTGTTCTTGAATACAGATAATAGATATGTGTACCATTCAAAACGTGCGTTTCACATCTACGCCGCTTAAAATGTTATGGTGAATGTGGAGACGTGAGTTAGCGTTTGATTTCGTAGAACACTTATCAATATCTTAGAAATGTATTCCTACTGGTTATATTATAATGGATAATAGACAAGCATATTGTTTAGAATGATGTACCGCAATTTGCTACGAGACGTGAAAACAACTAAATTTATCTACTGCAACATTCAACATGACCCAAGTTACCTCCTCTACGAAATGTACGTTATATGGTCAGCCAAGTCAAAATCGTAATGAAGGCGGGGTGTGATAAGGGATAGCCTCAGGTTTCGACTTAGAACTAGTCTCAGAATTTCACAAGACCTACATGAATCGTAACAGTGTACATGAAGGAGTAACGTTTTCGTCAAGTAAACCATGTTATTGTGTTATAAAGGTGTTGTCTAAACTACTCGCCATCATTATAATCAGCTCACATTATTGCAGTGATACAAATGCTACTCACATTATCACATGGTGTAAATTCGTTCTATAAACGAAATATTTTCGCATGATATTTGATAGGACTTTATGAGTGTTTCAGCTGAAAAGAAGGAAAAGAAATCTGAAGGCGAAACGCCAACGTTTGTTGTCGGACTCCGTGATTCATTTGCTGATACCGGCAAGCGTCTTGTGCTCAAAACGCAAGCAACTGGTGACCCATTGCCCGAACTCAAATGGTACGTCAATGTTTCGAATCAATTGGTTTCAAATGTTCTTAATTCGCTTGTATATAAATTGTAAAATATTCAACGCAGTCAATGCATTGCATGCATTGCTCTAAATAGCATTAATAGGTGAGATTGGTATAAATTTTCCTAAATGTACTAATGTGTAAAATGTTGTCTGGCAAAAGTGACTCAGCAGTTAACATCTACCTTTATTCGCAGAATGACGACGTGTTCTTTTGACCCATTTGACGCATAAAATGAATGTAAGAAATCAATGTATAATTTTTGATCTAGTAATCTGAGTTTGTATAAAATTTATCTGCTGCGGTTTCAATAAAGAACAATAATTGTTCTAATATTAGTGATTCTTTCATTAGTTCTAATGTGTTTTAAGTATTTTATTGTGAGTAATTATTACTCTGTGTAATCAAATTTATAAGCTCTTCACGCTGAACAATATATATTCAATTTGTGCTAGATCATTCTAATATATCAATCTGCATGGCTGTCACATGTGATAATTTTTTTCGGCATACTACACAAAGCTAGTCTCAAAAAGTTAACCACCAGCCACCATCCCTTTCACAATAAGGTATTTCTGGAACAGTTGTTCCTATCTGCTGTTTGACTATTCGTATACAAAAATGCAACTCTAGAAAACCACTACTAACACATTTCATCCAAGTAAAAACTTCCAAGAATATCAAGAAGTTTACTGCATGCACAATAATTACAGCGCATTACAATGCTATACAATTGTTGCTAACGCAAAATACATGTAATTTTGGTTAAATTGTTCCTTATTTTTGTTGAACTGCTAACTGATTTAAAATTTGTTTATTTTCCCTGTGCATATCTTACTTAGAATCGAAGTCGCACTTTACAATTTTCAAATTTACTACAGCGGTAAACTGTATTAATTACGGACTGCAACAACTCGATCAAATACCGGTGGTCTAACAACAGCCTACAGCCGGTATGTTTGCCTGAAACTACCAGATAGTACCGACGAAAAACAATAGCGTTGCACTCCGTTTTGTCCTGCGCTTTCAACTTTGCTGGCCAGCTTCCTGGAATATTGCAGCTTAAGTTTTCACATAAATTTGAAACATTTTTTAACATCAGATCGCTATCAAAGATTTAATGACAATGTCATGAAGGTACAAAATTGCCATTTCTATTTTAAAGGTACAAAGATGGCGTCCTACTTCGAGCATCGGACCGGATCAAGATTGAGCACAGCACAACAACCTGTGAATCAAATTCTACGTTAACAATTGCAGAAACAACATTGTCGGACGAGGGTTTATACAGATGTGTCGCTGATAACTCGATTGGAAATGCCGCAACTATTGGAACAGTGACAGTGACGGGTAAATGATCGTGGTCGTGGGATATGTCATTTACGATGAAAAAGAATGCATGAGCATAAACTTCATTATTTTACAACTATAAAAAATGCCGTAAGAATTAGGACTGAGCTATCCAAATATGAATCTTAATGTGAAAGCTTGATTTATTATTGTAAGCTTGGATGAATGAAAAGGACGACATGTATTTAGAAAGATTTGAATTAATCACCGTTGGGTTTACTCTAGGAAATAGAAACCGTTAATTGTTCCTCTGCTGCTGAGTAATCTATGAGTAAACTAAACAACTGCTGCAGCAATTTTTATGACTTTTTCAGTGGTTAAACAAACTACAAGGACGCATGGGCCAGGAAATAAAGGGTGTTCCGAATCGACTTTCCAAAAGTGTAGAAGTTTTGTAACTTTTTTGCAAGCTCTAACAGCGAAATTCAGGAGCGAGCATTCTGTGCGCGGCCGAGTGATCTAGCGCGCTGTCTCGTCCTACCAGTACAAAAGGTGCATGTTCAGCTACCATTGATGCCTGAATTTTTTGTATTTGGAGTCGACTTTTGTTCCAAGCAAATAGTGTTTCCAACGTATAAAATCATTATGGGACTAACATGGCACAAAGAAAATGTAGTTGATGTCTTTGCTATGTCGTTTGTTGTATCGAAGGCAATTGATAAATGATGAATTTATATGCAAAAGTCGAGACTATGCAGGTTCACAAATATTAACGACCAGAGGTATGAAAGCCTAGACCACCATATAACAAACTTCCGGTGGAACATATGTCCACAAAATTGTAGCGACCCAACGGTCCGTGTTAAACATTTAGCCTTATGCTGATAAAACGTTTTTTCTGTTTAACCATATTATTTACGTGCGCCGTAAACCACACTTACATATAACCTAAATGTAAAGCCCAGTGTGCTGAAAATTATACATTTAGCTGCAACTGGTCATTCATTTTTGCTATTTAAAGGCGCACAATAACAATATAGCAATATAACATTGTATGACAATAAGCCCAGGAGGATAGCATGTGCTCTGGGAGAAAAGGGTAGGCCTTCGTGTTTTCTAGGGGAATCAGCCGGTCAGAGGAGTAGGAGGTAAACAGAAAGGATAAATTATCGAAAATTTTAGGACTCAAAATTTTCCTTAATTTTTGATAAATTTCCCGAGATATTTGCCAATTAGCCACCAATTTTTGCCAATATTCCCTGTGTTTTGCCTATTTTTGCCGAAATTTAGCCATTTTGTCAAAACTGTCCGCTCATCTTCGGCGAGGGGAAGGGGTGCGGAGTCTCATCGGACGGGCAGGCTGCCTTTCCGGGAGAGATCGACGAAGTCCTGAGAACAGTAGGATCCGAGCCTCAGAAAAGAATATAATCCCAAACACGCGAACGCATGTATGAACCTAGGGTCTTCCCCTTTAGCATCACCGGCCGAGATTAGTTGATTTTGAACATAACGTACAAAGACATAGAGTGATAATTTTGTGCCATGCGACTAAGCGAGACGAGCTGGTTCAGACAGTATTCATTTAGGCCTAAATTTTGTTCCGATATTTTGAGTTTCAGTGATCACTTTGCAACCAAAAATTTTCGAAAAATATCGACAAATGCATAATTTTATTCTTCCATTCGCACCGCATTGTTGAGCTCAGCCCAATAGTGGAATCGGTTCACGGGTTAGGAGTTAAATGTGAAATCCTAAAGCTAAGCCTAAGCCTTAGCCTAACAACAAGACCTTTGGGAGCATTGAGACCTAAAAAAATCTAAAAATATTTTTGCATTCAAATGACCAAAATGGAGATTTTCTGAATAAGCAGTCGAATGGTGCCAAAATTATCTCTGTATCTTTAAAATTTACCAATTTCGACCTGGGTGCTGTAGAAAAAGATTCTATGCCTAAATATGCAAAGCATTTCTGTGAATTTTCATAGAATTAGCTTTAGATTTATTAGAGAAATTTTGTAAAAAATGAATCTCTATGAAATATAATACACTAATTCCTTTAAATCTTATATAACATAAATTTATGCATAAAACTCATAGTCATCTGAGAGCAGAGATAACATTTTTTCGACAAGCTCATCAGCTTCTCTTTGAAAGTACCACTGCTCGACCGAGTGGAATTTTTCCATTTTATGTGTTTTAAGTAGAAATTTTATATTCTTTGGTCCTTTAAAATCATAACTGGCATAACTTGAGCGCGATAATTCGTAACCTACCGAAAGTTGTAAATACCAACTAATACACTGAACTATTTTCTGCCATAGTATCGGCTCAACTCTTTTACAAAACTACACGGAGAGCAAACATATCCATTCTATTTGTGTATTTTTAGTGATAAAAGAAAAGAAACTGATCAGTCTTGAAACTGGAGAAGCCCCGAAATTTATAATTCCACTAGAAGATACAAAGTGTTCCGCTGGATCATCTTTCGAACTCGAATGTAAAGTTGCTGGAAAGCCGTCGCCGCAAGTTAAATGGTACACTAGTTGTATTTATAACTGTAATATATATAATATGAGCCAAAATATCTGCCGTTCAGTGTATACCATTAGATTTGAAAAGCAACAAGCAATATAATATACTATGCCAAAAATTCTAAAAGGAAAACAAATTTTGCGGAATTTTCTACTAACCGGTTGTCGCGGCCGCATTACCGCCTGACGCCATCATTACCGCATCGCCAAGCGAACCTTATAATTTATTTATATTATTAGCCATAACATTTGTTAACCCTGTCTTTCATTTGAGATTGAAATTGAAACTAACACATTAGTATCATCCTGAGGGTCAATCTAGTTTGATTATGTTGTCTTTAAACTTAGTAAAATTAAAATTTTTAAAGCCAACATAATTTCGTGTTTCTAGTCATGCTGGTAAATATGTGAAACTTTGCTTACTGTGAGGATCCGACGTGTTGGAAGCCGGAAATTTCATCATTTTTAAAGCCAGTTAACTGAAACCGAATAAGAATTGAAACAAGCTTTCCTGGCGAAAAGCCAGATTTGCTTTATTCCAATTACGCTCAAAATACTTTGAAATTTAGAGAAGTATTCTTATATTGTTGCGCCATCACATATTCTTTTAACATTGTAAGAACTACCCCGTGAAATTTTAAAGAATTAGAAAGTCTATAGAATTTTAAAGGATAGTTCTCTGAATTTTAAAAGACTATCTGGTGATGCAAAAATCAAAGAATACTTCTCTTAAATTCTTTTAAATTTCATGCAGAGTATTTTGAGCGTACTATGAGTAAGATAAGTTTTTTCTAGGACAGATGTGTCACAACAGTTTATAGCATTCACTGTCCATCCCGGCTGAGAACTGTAAATATTTATCTGCGCTGGGGTGAAACCGTAAACTGAGCCAAAAGTACTGTTGATCATGCTTTGCTCAAAGAATGACTAATAACATGTTGCGTAACTGCACCGGCCTCTACTGCACAGTACCAGAAACGCAGAAAATCTTTGCTGTTCACCAATTTTGTTGCTTCTAAATAGCAAACTCACTATAAAGAAAACAAGAAAAGAATTAGTTTGTGGCAGCTCGAACCCACGACCAAGCGATTAGAAATTGGATTTTCATTCAACTCGGCCACTACTTCATTATAAAACTGTGTTCATTCACCGTATACCAAAGTTGATGTTTTGTTTTCATCTTGCCTATAAGGAAGTTTAAGTTAAATTATCGAACGCTATATACTACTGTGAACGTGGAGGGTTTACCTTAAGAGTTTTACATTTGTACCGTATCTAACGATCAATATTTACCGAATCAATATTCACCGATTAAGAACAAATATATTATGAGTGTAAAGAAACCCCTGGTCAATAATGCACCATCCAACATTCGGCTGAAATGTGATTCACAACATAAAATGGGTCGTCGAAGGCAATATTCCCGACAGTTAAGAAATGAAAAACAAAAATCAAAATGATTAATGTCAAACCATAATTCGATCCAACAAATAAAATTGGGTACAACATTAATGTCTTGCAATTGGCGAATTAGACGACATGAACAAGTCGTATATGCTATAACAAGCCAGAAAAATATATGCTATAAAAAACTCGAAGCGTATAATTCAAATACCACCAACGCTAAACAAATGTGAATTCTTTTTGTCAACGGAGGGTTATGAACAGAGATTCAAACTTAGTCATTGGGAACCAGATTCCTCATACAGTTCTGCCATCATTATTTCAATTTTGTCAAGACAATGACTATCTTTCGTATAAATTCTTATTGGACTATATTGTATAGGTCTAACCCGCTGGTCTTCCGTATAATTTCTATTCTTATTACGCTAAACTCGAGAAGCATCTAGCTTGTTTGTCCTGGAAAACCCCACGCGTTAATTGCATATGCTTTATTTCAAGCAGTATACTGAATGCAAAACTATTATCCCAATATAATCAATCGCCATTCAAAATACTTTCCACATTCCAAAAACTTCCACGCAGATCGCAAACACAGCCACACCTAAAAATAAAACATTAGAGAAGAGATAGGGAAATAGCCTTCCTCGCCTCAGCAGTCTTCTCCGCCTACATGTCCTACCCTGAACTCTACTTTTAGCAACCTAAAAGCTTTAACATCTATTCGCCAACACAGCCACACCTAAAAATAAAACATTAGAGAAGAGATAGGGAAATAGCCTTTTTCGCCTCAGCAGTCTCCTCGACATACATGTCCTACCCTGAACTCCACTTCTAGCAACCTAAAAGCGTTAACATCCATTCGCAAACACAGCCACACCTAAAAATAAAACATTAGAGAAGAGATAGGGAAATAGCCTTTTTCGCCTCAGCAGTCTCCTCGACATACATGTCCTACCCTGAACTCCACTTCTAGCAACCTAAACGCTTTAACATCCATTCGGAAACCCTCTGGTGACTGCATAAGTCGCCGCACCAGCACGAAGGCTATGCGTAGCATATTGGGACAGATCCAAACCAAACTTTTTCACCGCAATTTAGAAAATTTTGTTCGCTACGTCATGCGAAAGCGGCTCCCAGTAGGAAGAAGTGTCTGGAGCGTGATGAAAAATGGGGGGTTTATAAAAAGTGAAAAATATATTGCTGATCGAGGTTTAAGTGGAACTGTTGCATGCGAGTTTTATAGGTTGAGAACAAATGACACGGGCAGAAGCGATCCCCCGACGCTTCTAAAATCGTGTAATCCTCATGTGCCCCAATTGAATGGTTTTACGCGATTTAATAAATGTTTGCTAATGATCAGGTGAAACCACGAAATCAAGAAAAAACACAGATTCCTAGCTTCACTAAAACGTAAAAAAACCTAAAAATCAATGAAAAAACGGTCATTAAAGCAGAGAAAGCAGGATCGACGGAAAGGTTGGCATGAAGTACCCTCGTGACTTGTTCCGGCGATAAGGGTGCCTTCTTGTGAACCGGTCTACTTAACTTGCGTTTTAATCCTTCAGTGCGTTTGGAAAAAACTTAGACAACGAAGTGCCGATGTTTAAAAAAGATTCAATCCACTGTAGAGCTGACGAAATAATGCCTAACGCATTAGCTGAGCTATTAGTTCGTGATTTATGACAAATGAACAACGTGGCCAAAAATGGTTCAATTGGAAAAGGCAAAACTAATTTAAGCAACTTAAAACACCAACTTTTGAACTACGCACACAACATGTACAACTGCACGGTAGACATCACGACGAATCTAATCATCGATTCCACAAACAGGAGTGCTTCGGTACCAGCAGTCATTACGTGTCCAACCCAGTAAGTGTGCCGTATCAAATCTGTAACAAAAACTGTGCGACTGGATGGGGGTAGAAATCACGAAATAAACAGATTTAATGTAGTCTTGTCAGCAATAAACAAATAGAGCGTAAGTGTATGTTCCTCCTCATCAGTGTATTTATAGTACGCAAAATTGAAATATCTAAATAACTCCGTTTGCTATGTACCGTTCATTCCGAACAAGCATACAATTCTTTTTACGCTATGCTCCAGAAGAATCTAGCTTATTTGCCCGGGAATATCCCACAAATGGAGTAACCGTAAGACTAGGAAAGGAAGCCGAACGCTAACGCACCAAATAACATATCAGAAGGTCAAAATGTGATCGCCTCGTCGGAAACGCTGAATAATGTCTATTCGGGACCCGAAGGAAGTGGAAATCAATGGTGATAATAAACCAGTGAACAATATAGTCTCGAAAATAGTTTGGAGAAAATAGAAGGGGCGAATAAAGAAGCCAAACAAAAGAAAGGTATAACAAGGAGCAATTTGAAACCATTAGCAGCAAATTTCTCTAAAACCCTAGCAATGGCCTAGGATGCCGTACTGCCCATGCTACCTCCGTACTTCAATCTTCCTGGAAAGCATCAGTGCCAAAAGATTTGTCGGCATAAAATTCAGAGTAAAACCGACTAACTTTATAATTCGAGTCCGACACATATAAGTCCACAGGCAAAAAGGCTTGAATCTTTTCTCAAGACTCGTAAACAATGGCTGTGTCACACACCAATCTTCCGAAGTGTTATATTTCGGAAAATGGTCCGCAATCAAGTTGTACTTCCCCGGGACCCTCATAAACCGAACTTCAATATCATATACCGGCGCAATCCTAGCAAATTCCAACGTGACGGCGCGTAATACTGCGTCCACGTTAGAATATCCCCAACGTTTGGAACCTATGTACACCACACAGTGTCAGGCACACTCTCGACATCACAGTGTCTTAGACACCCAAGGGTTCTTTATAATTTTTTCAAAGTTAGCTAGCTAGGGGTATTGTCACTTCTCGACAGAGTCAAGCACATCGTGTCTTCTTGCAGTTTTATTGACAGGGTGCGGAATTATTGCATCAAAATTCATATGGCCTAGATACAAATATCGAGAATTTAAGAAAAACTACATAGCACAGTTTACTAATAAACCGCATTAGCTACAGACGGTGTTCGTTGCAGTTAATTCTCGCCAACTTGGTAGCTAAGGGTGTATACGACACTGTAAAGAAAAATGTAGTAGCTAGGAGTGTGTCGTACACCCTCGAAAATTGGTGTACAGTATAGGTGTCACCCTGACAATCTATACGGTGAAATCGCGACTACAGGAGGACAAAAGTTCCAAACAGCGGGGACATTATAACGTGAACGCCGCATAAAGACATATTCATAGATACCTGCTGCAATATTCGACAGTCAGCCTGGCTATCCAATTTCCAAACCACGCCATGCCCTCGCAAGACGTTAGCAAAAGATTTTAATAAACAAAAATTTCACGATGCATATAACTAAAGGCCATGCGGTCCACAGATTATAGAACCCTGGTGACATTACTACCAAGCGACCGGCCGCTTAGCAACAAAACCGCTGTTCCTGAGATTTTGCTAGCATCCGAACTAACAGTAAGAGTCCGTCTCATACGGTCAGATAGAGCACGGGAACTAAAATTACAAATCCCAGTTACAAAAAAACTAATATCCTGAATCAAGCCACAATCTAGAACAATAAGCGGATCCCAAGTTGCTGCTTTAACGACAATAAAATAAACTCTACTGGTTCATAACAACGAAGATATCCCAGTACAAGTCTGCATGCCAAAATTCGACCCGCAAAGCGTAAAAGATAGCAGGCAGACGTTTTTCACAGTCGCTGAATCTTGCGGCCTACAGTGCAGATCCTCTGCATCTTAGAATCCGGAATGGTAACAGTATAAGAATGTGAATCAATAGTAAACCCCAAAAAATCCAAACATTTTTTAGGAGTCAGAATCGATTTTTGAATATTGACGAAAACCCGTAATCAAAGAGGTCCTGATATTGAGAAAGTGTGATAGTTTCAATTTCGTAGCCACTGTGACAAAACAATATATAGTCGAAAAACCAAACGCAAGGAACACCAATCGTGCGTCATTTCGTATTAAATACTCAAATAATTTTATTGAAAATGAAGGGAGCAGAAGAATTCCAAAACGCAAGACCGTAGACAAAACGTGTCGTGACTCTGCCTGGCTCTCTAAAGAAAAACAAAGGTAGCATTGGCTACTCCGTGCAATATCAACATGAAAATATCCTCTCTTTAGATCAAACTTGAAAAAACATTACCCTTCTTGACGAACAATGAGGCAGTGCCAATACTTTCCACCCTAAAATCTGAATCTTGCTATGAAAGTTATTGAGAATCGCACAGTCTAAAATAAAACGCAATTTGCCGCTACTCAAAGAAACCGATCAGGGGTTGATACAATGCACTTTGCTCGAATTGGACGCAAGCTTAATAACACAAAGCTCCAACATGTCATTTAACTCAACTTCAATAAAATTTTTGTGCTGAAGGGCGGACCGATTATTGAACAACTGAAAAGGAGGTACTTAGCCAAGCCAAGGACAAGTAAAGTGTATCCACATTTCATAACAGAAACCAAGTATGGAGAATGTGCATAATGATCCCAAAATTGACAATACGAACTCATCCTATCCTTGACACCATTAATACTACAAAGCAGTGGCGCAAATCCTTCCAAAACATTGGGGGGTCCAAGTCAATCAGAAATTTATGATCCAATTTTAAACGTGAACTTCAGCAGATTTTCCAAAAATATGCAAAGGAAATGCGAGGGATACTTGCATTCCCAATACACCCACAGGTACAGGTACAATAATATAGCATATTACAAAGCGAGAAATTTACACATTCTTATCCCACCTAACGTAACTTACAGTCATATCTTAAATGTGTTCTTGCGTATCTCGCTTCTAGATGCAAATTCGGCGGCTAAACTGTTGATATCTAATTGATCTATACGAGTTTGATGACAGTGACATACGGCGACGTGGTTCAGCCGGTCTTGACCCATAGTTGATCTCAGCCATGATTTCAAGCGACGCAACGCGCTGAAGCTGCGCTCGGCTTCGGCAGAAGATGCTGGTATCACTAAACAGAGCCTAACCAAAGTTTCGACCTGGGAATACATCCGCCGCACTTCGGTAGGCATGGCCTTTAGAGCAGCAGCCGCCTGGGAAACATCTACGTATTCGTGTTGCTGGCGAAACATATCAAGTTGAAATTCAAGATGGCAGTCTAATTCTGGAAATTCAGCTGTCTGAGTTGTTACTTTTCCAGTCAGAAGAGCAGATTCCAAGCCACGGTAAACGATGAGGTCAGGTTGGTTGAATCGGGCTTGTAGTTGCTGTAAGGCAGTATCTATCAATGTAAAATAGTGTTGCCGGTACTGAGATTCAGCACATTCGTGATGGTGAGCAGTACTGGGGTTTGTGTAACGTGCTGGTGGTCGTCGCTTACGTGCCATACTTATTGGGACTAGATCCATTTCAGCAATTTCGCGTTCAGCATTGCTGTATATTATTTGAAATGCTTCAGCGGTACGTTTGGTAGCTAGCGCTTTGGAGACAGCATTGACAGCGTTAAGCATTCCAGCGACTGAACAGTCATTATCGTTAGGAAGAATTTTAAAATTTTTCCAACATTTTCAATTTTCACAATTCTCTCATGTAAATAAAATCCGAATGAGCTGTGTCAATCTTGTTTTAAATTTCAAAATATTGCGGGGGTCCGGACCCCCCCGACCCCCCGCGAATTTGCGCCTATGCTACAAAGAGCAAAAAAACAATTCTTTCAAATGTGTAAGCTTACCATTAAGCAAATCCTGCGTAATACCAAAGCAAGCGATCTTTATTGTTAACGACTTTTGATCAAGCTGATTGCTGGAGTCGCATAACTGTTCCTACCGTATGACTTCACGAAACGAGTATAAGATCCACAGAGGAAACAGATGTCACGCGAGCTTCAAATCCACGCTGACAAGGACCGGCCCTACCAGCTCACCGGTCCCTCAAAAGGGCGAATTGAAAGGTTTCGAAGCACCGTTGTCGCAGACCAACGCGCATGTTTGCATGCCAACCGCCAGTTTTTCAATTGCGAAAGACCAATGCGTTTCGATTTCGCAAGCACCGCCGCCGCTTTAAAACCAACAGAATCGGACAAAAGTATCTCACGATGCCTACGCTTCCTTGCCTTATCAACCTTCAGTCATTCGGCAAGAAGTGTAGGAAACCGGGATCCCCAATTCTTATACTGCGTCGCAACAGACTTACATTCTTAAGCCGCCTCCGGATCGCACTCAGAAACTTGGAATGATCGTGGTTTGATGCAAACTTTAAGCCAGAACCAGAAATTAACTCCCCAGAGCTCGAAATTCACCATAATTTGTCAAAATTGGAACTGAGTGCGCGCTCTATACGTCGCTTCGAAGCCAATAAACAAAAATAACGATTGAACTCAGAAAAGAAACACATTTAATGTAATCTTGTCAGCAATAAACAAATGGAGCGTAAGTATACATTCCTCGTCATCAATGTATTTATAGTACGTAAAATATAAATATGCAATTAAAGCTCCATTTGCTATGAACTGTCCCTTCCATATAAGCAAACAATTTAAATGTAGTGTGGTACAGCGGTACAAGGCTTGTATGTTGCATATATACTGTAAAATTGTATTATGTGACAACAAAAGAATAGTATCGGTGTTCACTTATATGCTTTACTGCGCAGACTTCTTAACAACGCCAAGTAGCGTAATGGAATTTGCCACTAGTCTCACATCGCAGGTCGTCCGGCGCTTTTGCTGGGCGATTCGACGACAGCGTCCGACACTAAAAGTTCGACCATTTTTATTTTTTAATAATAACACGTTAGCTCTCTTGATGACTGTTGATATGTCATTACCAAGTACTGCAAAAATAAGTTCTGCCGTAGAAATGTAACCTTTGGGTAAGATTACCAGAAAAAATATGAGTGTTGTTTTTCCTGAGAGGAATGGGTCACAATAGATTATAACATGCATGAATTAAATACTATATGAAGGCCCTGTGGTCCTACTAAATTGTTATATGTCAAATAGCTAAAAGTGTTATAATATGCAAGCACAAATAGGCTTAGTGTAATTCACTTATGAAAACAAGAAAAAATCTGAAACTTAAAGTTCGAACAAATGTCTGTTTGGGCATTAGTCGTACGCCCGAACCACTTGTCCATCCATGTCTAACTCGACACCGAGCGTTTGAAGACGCAATTTGTTAGTGGATGTATGACGTTTTCACTTATAATTAGCGCAATGCCTTGTTAAGCAATACAAAAATCAGGAACTACACACTTTCTGAGTGATCTTAATCACACACGTTTTAATACGACGACACAAATGCATTTTATACGTTTTATTTGATGTGGGTCTAGCAGAACTTCATTTTGTATTTTGCCACGTGCTCCTTTAATCTCGTTCCCAGTTATTCACAGCACTATCGTAGTCAGAAATTCAACATTCATTGGGAATTTCGGAGCTTTACCACTGCAACACAAGTATAGGAACCCGAACTAATAACTGGTATAGCTAACTGTTTCCAGAAAAAGAAACAGCACGTCAAAATTATAATGCACTACCATAGTACTATGAAATCAGCTTTGTGATCACATATAGAGTCGTCGCTATGAAATATCGTATTTCCAACAACCACACGTTTTCATTTTTCTAAATAAGTAACATGATTTTCACACTTGAACTTTCAAAATTTTCAAATATTTTTTTCAAAATTCAAGGTACAAAGACGGTGTCTTGGTCAAAGTTAATCATCATTGCACTGTTGAAACTGTGGGCGAAAATCGCTATCGTCTTTCGATCAGTTCATTCGAAGCTGCTGACGAAGGTGTTTATCGCTGCGTAGCAACGAACGATCATGGCCAAGCGACGACAAAGGCTGATGTTAAATTTGAGGGTAAGTGATGTTTCATTGTCGGTGGAGTGGTCCTTGACCATATAGTACCCGAATGAATTTGCGTATCATTCAATAGTTCACAAACTGAAGGAATGGAACCAGGTGGCAAGGCTGCAAGCGGCATAAGCAAAACACTATGTTAATTAGCAGCTGTTGGTCGTTCGCTTAGGATAGCCTCAAAGCAAGCAAATGATAACCGGAATCCAACCATGCTCCACCAGATAAACTCAGTTACCTTACCCTGCAAAATAATACCTTCCCACTTAATAATAGCGGTTACTGTAGGCTACTTTAGCCGACTGTAGGCTTATGGGTTAAAATATATAAATTCCAAAAAAGCTGAAACATTTAACTAAAACTTGATTTCACGCTTATAGATTTGTTATCCTATTATTTCATATCTCCGCTATTGCCCTATGTTGTAATATTCATGCACGTCGACTGTCTCTATGTCGGAAAATTTGGGCAGAACACGGAATACAATATTAATATCTATGTAAATTACAAAAGATATCGCTCTACGATCTGTCCAGTTTGGCTACCATCTTCAACTACATAAATATACAGCAGTCGTCAGAAAGGACTGTCAATTTTCGAGACATCGATTCTCGTGCGAGTGATTCGCAACACATTTTGCAATTGACAAGACTAGGACACAATATTCGAGCATGTTTTGAGATAGTTTCAAACGAGCAATAGCAACTTTAGCACCGTATTTACCGACTCGAGGAAAGTGTCTTTATTGTGACTGCACTACAAATATGCAGTGAACATTTATGTAAGTTAAATCAACAAACGAAAGAAATTTGTCATCTTACTCTTTAAACTTACATATTAGAAATCGAGCATTTTCAACCATTAAATAATATTTATATCAAATATATTCATATTCCTAACGTGATCTCACCTTTCGAAATGATTAGCGAAAACTATGCATTTTCTTTGGCAGACAACGAACACTTCCGTTAAAAGTACCATGTAACACCCCATCAATATAAGTTGAACACATAGCTTCTATCTGTACAAACTGACAATAATTGTACTTTTTGCTAAACTAGACACAAGCGAAACCTTTGACTACTATTTCAGAATTTTTACGATTCAACGCGTTTGCTGTTTTTAACAGACGCTGCAGTACTTTTATCCTTGGCTATCCAAGTTTAGTTATGGAGAAACAATCATACTTCCTGTGTAGTTGTAATTGCTAAGATGTAAGCATGTCTCATGGCCTAAAAACTTGATTGCTGGGTCATTTTGTAGTAATGAAATAAGAGGATAATTACTTATTTGTTAACGGAACCGAGCAGCACAAATTACCATAACGTATTATAAAAGTGCGTACATGCACATGGGAGCGGTCGGGTTACCCCTGAGACGTCAGGCCTTTTTTGGCTCTAAGCGCCTATCTCTTCTCTCCCGACAGGACAACAGGTCGCCCGAACCATCCCCCAGCGGCGCTGCAGGCGCAACTAACACCCCCGAGAGCCATACCCCCACATACTCCCGACAACCAGCTGACGCCCCGTTGAATGATCGAAGGCCGCTCCCCCACCTTCTCGAGATCCCGGCTGACCCGCTCCCCTGGGACCTAGGACGTTGAGAAAGTAAACAGAGATAATAGGAGAATTTTATGCGAGACAGGTCTTTATATTTGCATTTTTATCGCTGTATGATTCTCTTATCTGTACGTTTTCGTCGCTGTGTGATTCTCTTATCTTGGCATTATCATCGCTGTATTATTCCCTACTCTTAATGGCATTATCTCCGTTTCCGCTTTTATTATCTTGACATTATCCCCGGTGTACGATTTTAATCTTGGAATTATCTTGACAGTATGATTTTTATATTAGCATTATCTTCGCTGTAATGATTCTCTTATCTTTGCATTGTCATCATTTCATGTTTCCCTTGTCTTGACATTATATTCGTTTATAACTTTCTTATCGTGGCATCACTGGCGAAAAAAAATCAATTTTTGACGATTGGGCTCAGCACCCACAGAAGGCTCTGCATCCCACGCTTGATTGGTAAATTTGGTACAATATAGGGGAAAAGAAAAATTTAATAGCTATTTGACAAAAACCCTCGAGACTATCTCCCAAAGCTGGCGGAGTTTTGACACTTATGGACCTCAACCCATCCTTTATCGACAATTTTTTAACACTGTTCATATTTTGTGTTTTTTTATCACAAATTTTGGATTATCCGACTTAGGTCTGAATGGGCTCGAGCCTTCGCCCCACTGGATCCGCTAATTAGTGGCATTATCTCTACTATATAATTTTCCAATCTTGCCAATATCTTCGCAGTATGACTGTATTTTATTTTGGAATTATCATCGCTATAAGATTCTCTTATCCTGGCATTATCGCTACTGTATGGTTCTATTATCTTAGCATTATCTTCGCTTGCGATTTTCTTATCTTTGGTACTATCTACACTATGTGGTTCTTTCATCTTGTAGTGAATGCGTTGTGTGATTCTCTTATCTTGGCATTATCTTCGATGTATGATTCCCTTACCTTAACGTCACCATTGCTGTATCATTCTTTTATTTTGGCACCATCATCACTGTATGGTTTCCTTGTTTTTTGGTATTATCTTAGATTATGGTTTTCTTATCTTTGTATTATCTTCGCTGTATTCTCTGATCGTGGCATCATCTTCGCAGTATGGCTCTTATGCTGGAATTATCATCGCTGTGTGCAACTCTTATCTTGGCATTATCTCGCTGTATGGTTCTCTTATCTTGGCATTACCTCAACAGTATAGCACTCTTATCTTCGAATTGTCATCGCTGCATATTTCTCTTTTATTGGCAATATCTTGGCTGATTTTATTATATTGACATCATCGTCGCTGCACGATTCATTTATTGTATATTATCTTCGTTGTATAATTCTCTTATCTTTGCGTTATATTCGCGGTATGACCGTCTTATTATGTCACCACTGTCGCTGTATGATTTCATTGTCTTGATATTACCCTCTGTGTATGGTTTTATAATCATGTCTTTATCTTGGCTGTATGATTCTCTTATCTTGCATTTTCGTCGTTGTGTGATCTATTATCCTGATATTATTTTGGCTATGTGATTCGATTCTCTTAACATTTATCTTTGTTTCCCGCTTTTCTTATCTTGTCATTATGTTCGCTGTGAATTTTTTTATTTTGGCATTATCTTCGCTTCATGATTCTCTTACATTGACATTATCATCACTGTATGATTCCGTTGTCTTGATATTACCCTTGTTTATGATTTTATTACCCTGGCTTTATCTTCGCTTGTGATTCCCTTATCTTGGCATTTTTGTCGCTGTATAGTCTATTTTTCCTGACATTATCTTGACTATATGATTCGGTTCACTTAACATTATCCTCGTTTACGATTTTGTTATCTTGTCATTATCTTCGCTGTGTCATTCTCCTATCTTGACACTATCTGCCCTATAAGATATTTATCGCCCTGATGTTTGGCAACAATGACATAATGTTAACATATCGGTAAAACTTTTATCGCTAATGAATCTCTTCTTATTATCGCCATATTCCTATCGCTTTCATCTCGGTGTGTCTTATTTTTCAAAACAAATGTGTTCCGGTTCAAGTCCCACGTTGAAGCAATTTGCGATATAAACGCGTATTTTATTTTCAAATCCTAATACTTTCCGGAAATTGGCAAAATGTTCGTATCGACAGTTTACTCGCACTTTACTACTCAAGATCTCGGTATGACACGCAAAAGAGAAGGGGTACTACTAAAATGAAGAAGGTAACCTTACGGTGATTTCATTTTCTCCAAAAGTTAGAGGCTACTTTGTGCTCCATTTTGCTGCTCCTCAAGTGTTACCTAGTAATTTTATACAGCGAGCTAGTTTGCATGCTAAACTGTGACTCGCAGATTAATTTCGTATGTCAATGTCTATATCACGTTCTATATTTTTCTCTGTTAGTTTAAAATACTGTTTTGATCAAAAAAAAATGTAAAACAAAGACGCTTTAAGCCGGAACTTCAATTCGAAAAGGTTTAAAAGATCAAAATCAAAATTGCTTTTATGCGGCTGTAGTTTGCTTCAAAATGAACTAGTGCCCTATTTCAACCACATGAAACATTTCATGCGCACACAATGCAACGCAAATTGGAGGCTATACGTTCAATATAACATTATACCTGTAGGGATAGTCGACAGCTATAGTTATAGCTGCTTTATTGCTGGCTTCATGACAGCTTGCCGGAGCTCCAGTAGGACGGTTAGGTTGTGTTGCAAAATATTGTTTTCGTGTTTTCTGGTTCGTTAATTCACAGTTCTTGAGAGGCATTATGGTAATCTTTTTATAATTACTAGTCAATATTGACATTCTGAACTAGTGCGTGAATATCGAATCTGTCTCTTTAAGTTTTATTGAGATTACTTAATGTTAAACATCTAAGGCAAATGTCAAGTTATTCTATTCGGTTTCCATCCCGGGGTTAACATCGGAAACATTGGACATATTTTCGCATTTGTTACGCGGTATCTGGAACTTCTAACCGTGTCGATTATTTATTAAAAGCTGTTAATCGGTGATATTTTTTGTTATAGGCGGAATCATTTCACATATGCCAGTAAAAACTGATAGCACACTTCCCCGATTTATTGTGCCGATGGGCGACATTCGAACCATGGCTGGTTCACCGATAAAAATTGAGGTCAAAGTTGGCGGTGATCCACTGCCCGAAGTTAAATGGTATGTTTTATGTCGATAAAATTTATGTCGGCATAAAATCACAATATTTATAGATTCTATATGAAGTTGCGAGCGTACATATTGCCATTTAGGCTGTAAAAACCAACTTTGTATGTCTCCTATTTTCGGGGACATACGAAAAAACTTTACTATATGCGATACCGTCTTGTCATATTTTGGTTTAATCTGCAAATGACGAACAGCAGGACAGGTTTACGAATAATGTCGGAGCTGAAAACTAAGATTTTCAAGAAAACGAAAAAATAATAGAGATATGCAATAACTGTGATCATCGTTTTGGCAATTCCATCTCTTCTGTGATTCTCAAATTGCCTATTTTCGCTTTAATGCTTACGAATTTTACGTCTTCAACGGCTGCAGGTGTTCCTCAACAACCAGATACTTAACTAAACATTTTATTACAGAAACATGTGGTGTAGGTTCACAAGCGTATTGTTTGGTCGCCTCACGAGAGCTTTCACTTTAAATTTTCCTGGGATAATTTTAACTCAGCTTGAGTTGCTACATTTCAGACGTCAGAGCAGACAGTTACAGCTACAGCGCAAACTGTGTTTGATTTACTGTTAAATGAGTTACAATAATTTATTAAAGAACTCGGAGCCGGAACACTAACGAATGTGTGTTAAGCTTACCCAACACTAAGTTCCTCAGTTCGATTTTATAGCTAACGTGACGAACTTACTAATTTCAACGTCGCGTCTGCATTAAAATACTTAACTCAGGACCACGAGTCAGCTTGAATTAGTTATAACGTACGGAAACTTCTACTTAAAGTCCTAAATTAAAATCTAACTCAAGCAATTTTACAGTTCTACAAGATCTGAACAATAGCTCCGAAATAGCTCAATGATAGGTGAACCGAATTGCAATCAAATGTTCCGGCTTCGGTTCTTCGTTACGACCATTGCGTAGCGGTGGGAGTCGAAGGGTAAACGTAACGCCGTAAAGTACGAATTTCTCTCTCAACAGTTAATAACGCCTGTAGGCTGCAACTGCCAAACTTACTAAAAAAGAGTTTCCGAGAGGTAATGTATTGCAGTAAACCGTTGCTATCATTGAGTTGGGGTTGGGCAAAATTTTTGTTTGCACCGAGCTTGTATACTCTCGCTACGCAACTGGCTGTGACTTATGTATAAGTTCGTCGGTAGGGAATAGCGAAGTAATTCAGGGCATGAAAGATATTGATTTTTCAGCGATTAATATAATAAAAACCAAAAAATAGTATTACTGCACTAGTTTGTCGTCAGTCGCCGCTGTAATATGGCAGTTTGTTGCCTTTAAGTAATCAACGAAGTGAAATTTTGCGATACAGCTAAAAACAGTAGTCTAACACTAAAGAGCTGTTCCGTAAATTTTTATGGCGGGATTTAGATATATCTGATGCCATTTTTCGGCAAATTCACAAAACATAAAGTCACGCACAGCGTTATGATAAATCTTTGCTCGCTGTAATGGCTGTTCTCAAAGCAATATCGCCTAAGAATTATCGTTTTATGGAAATAACTACATCCATGAGGACCACAGCGCACCTATCTTACTGGTCCTGGTACCACATGTGGAACACATTTGAATAAATGTCCGTCGGATTTTTAACATTGTGCACGGAGCAAAAAGCCTGACTTCACAAAAGAAAAACCCAATTTTGCGCGTCTAAACTTGACTCACGCGCTGTAATAAAATGTGCGTGAACGGTCATTATTCTGGGCTTAATTAAGCGAAAACGGTGAATTTACTTGATCAACTTTATTGACCAAAAATCAAGAGTTCATTAGGACAATTTTGTAGAAGCGTATGAAACCCGGTCATGCTCATGAGTTTTCCTTATGATGGATACAAGCAATCTGATCACTAATAGTCAATAATAATGAAAGCCGTAATGGCAGAAGTAGCTGACAGCTACCCCTGCTGTACTCTCATTGGTTGCTTACGAACTGGTGGTCGGTATCCCCAATCAACCTTGGTAGGTATCCAATACATCACCAAAAGCCTTGCAGGGCACCTCTTCCGATCCTAGGGGCTAGGCAGATGGACGACACACCTCATCGCATAAGCCATAATGCATGAGTATTACCAAATGTCACACGCTTGTACAAAATTTATCTTATAGACTCTTGTCAAGCCACTAAAGTTTATATAAAAACTTAATTATGTTGTGATCTTCATATCAAAATTTCATGACTCAAAAATCTTTTCGATTGAAATAAATTTAACTTTAATATGTCAATGCAAAGTACTTATACACCACCAATGTTTGAAATTATAGTAAGATTGCCCAATCTGAATCACCCCCAAAGTGGGTAAGTCCAATGATATTTCCACAATAGGTTATCTGCAACTGTAGCTGCATAAAAATTTTGTATGTCATTATATACGTCATATAAAAAACTACATCTTTTCCAACAAAACTTTTTTGGGCTATTTCTTTTTACGTGCGCTATACAATTAAGCTATCTTCCTGCAATTTTTTCCATGTTTGTTCTATTAAAATGTCACATGTTTGTTTTCTGAACCATTTTTTTACTTTTCGTTAATGGATTCTGGAATTTCTTTGATATGAAGATCAGATCGAGGGAAACTCGAGAACACTCAGCAACATCTTAAACCATTAAAACAAATATATATTATTTTGTAACAGAGGCCGCATCGAATTTAAAAATATCAACAGGACCCTACCTGACCTGGTAATAACATGATAACAGGTTATCAAAAATTGAATTTATTACTGGTAACTAGGCTGTGTATTGGTTTTCAGAGAGTGTTTTGTCGAACACTGTCCCTGCTGCAGGACGTGATGCAATCTCAGCTATATTGTTTAGAAGCGCTGCTGCTTCGAATATGTCGTTTGAACGTAGTTGGTACAGTTCGATATTCAGCGCGGTTAGCCTAACCCAAACATAAAGGAGTACTACTTGAACACGACCCGACCCGACCCGACCTGAAACCCGACAAATGTCAACTCGAGCAGAACATGACCGCACCCAATTGCGGTGTTTATTTTGTGGTTTCCTGTTCAATTATTCGCTGTTGTACAATTAAATTGCGGGTTTTGCGTGTTTTACTTTATTTTTTATAATATGCTATATTTTGTTTTTAGGTATCGCAACGGTGAACTACTAACGCCGTCGGACCGTCTGTTGATAACGTCATCAATTGACGGAACTTGTAAGCTTTATATTGATTCTGCGAGCGCAGAAGACGATGGCTTGTATCGATGTGTTGCGACGAATATCGCCGGAAGCGCTAATAGCAAAGGAAATGTCACTGTAAAAAGTTAGTTACGGATTTATGTCTTTTTTGTTATAGAAATGTTTTTAATCTGTGTTATAATACGAATGCTTGGTGACTAAACCCGATAAAGACTATATGAAGATTTAAATTGAAAAGCGCCCAAATTTGGCGTCTCATTTTAGATCTCCAGTTTCGTCACCTTATCACAATTAGTTCTCGGAGCACATGAAGCGGTGTCACTTTCGGCAAATGCTTGTTATATATTATATTTATAAAAGAAATATATTTCTGCCATAACAGTGAGTGTATTCTAAGTACCATCAAGTGCCAATGTACGTGATGGCTACATCAGAACGAGCTTCTTCCTAGTATTCCAAAATAATGTTAGGCAATCTTCTCAGAATCAAATAACGTGAAACAGATGATTGCCATATTGTTGTCTGTGGCATTAAAAATGCAGTTTCCAAAAATTGTAAATTTACTATATTACACGATTACATGTCGTACAAGGACTTGCTCCGTCTCGTAATTAATTAAGGAATTACAGGAACATAGCCTATGCCGTACCTGTATTATTTTAGAATGCGATCCACGGGACACACGTTAACCATTATTTTTGGTTTCCGCTGTTCACTGTAAAGGGTCATCTAGTGTGTTCATGTAGTGTATGAAATGTTGCTTATATTTAAATTTGTTTCCCATTTGGCTTTCGGCCAAGTAATCGGATATATACTCTCAAGGCTCTGATGCTGCTACTGCTATGGCATGCATAAGTCTGTTTTAGGAAAATATATGTTTCCAGTTGAGCGAAAACGTCTCCCTCACATATCAATTATTATGTACTTGTAACAAAGTTATCAAGTCTCTTAGCCCCAAAAATCCATTTGGTGTAGCTGAAATGATTAGGGATTAATTTCTGCTCTTACTATAAACTCATTCGCATATCTGTGAACACTACATATGTATTGATTATTATACCAATGAGTTATTTATTTACGATAAAAATAATAGCTCTACGAAAAGTTTTATTGTAAAAAAACTTTAATTTTCAATTATGTACATGGAGCTTTTACTAATTAACAAGTTACCCTACAATTTGCTTCAAATGAAAACGCTTTGGAAGTCTAAGAAGATTCACAGTAAAACGACACTATCATTATTTTAGAGTTTTAGTTTAAAAAATTTACCCGGAAGCAACCGGACATTTCTCTGTGATAATTTTTCGCTATAAGAACATTCACTATAAGCAGACTACACTGTTTTATTCATGGTTTAAAAAGTAGTTAGCTGTATCTGTAGATACCATAATATATTTTATTAGTCTTCTAAAGTATGAAATTGGTGTCATATACATTTAATTATAGCTTTATTAGTCACCGTCGCGGCCGTACCATTGGATAATGATTGCCAGCACCAATTTATTACACCTATATAATAATTGTGGCTTCATAAGTGGTATTTTGCATTTTGGTGCAAGGCAAAATTTGTATGATGCGCGACTAACTTAAAATGACCCCGGCAACCATACTATTTTGTATTTTTGGATAAAATTTGTTATGGAACGCTTTTTGGTCAATTGAAATTCGACGTAAAATTGTTCGCGAACACAGCGCCCGCGATTGAAATGTAACCATTTTGTGTTTTGAAGTAAAATTACCCAAATATTTGAGAACTAAAATTTGTCGATTTGATTGTGACATCACTTTTGCATTAAATTTGTTCGCGAACACTATAGAATTAAATGACCGCCAAACTGAAATCGCCAAAAATTCTGTTCGAATAAAAGGCCTAATTTCCGGAACTTTAATTTGATTTTGCCCCAATTTTCGGTTATTGAAAAACCGAATGAAATTAAGTTTATTTACTGTAACAAGGATTTACGAATCACTATCGGTAATGACATAATAGGATGGTTAGCGGGGTCACCTTAAGTTTACTCACGCATGATAAAAACAAACGGGTTTGAACTTCAGCGACTTTAGAGTTTCTTTCAAACATATTCACATTTCGGTGCCACATGCTAGCTAAAGCATTGACAACCACTGGTGGGCAGTATCCATTGGGGACCGGCAAATTCTGACGTGTTTGTTCCCTGTTGAAACGACCCCGGTTATGCATCGTATGAAAGATATGAAACTCTGAGCGAACTTGTTTTAATTTTAGCCCTGCTCCTTAACCAACGACCTTCATCAATAGTTCCTGACCGTAGCCAGTCCGTCGATTATGGCCGCAATCGAGCGCCACGGTTCGTCCAGCCAATTGACAGTGCTCGTGGAAAGCTTGGTTCGACGATTACTTTCACAGGCAAAGTAACGGGAATACCGATACCTGAGCTAAAATGGTAGGTCTTTAATCGAGGTGATGAGCTGATACTTCAGCAATACAAAGAATGTGTTGCTATTTATTTGCCTAGCAGGATTTCTCATGATTATGGTCTAACTAGTACAGGCTCTGTTTTTAGATTATAGTGTAACTAATTTTAGTTTATTATTTGTAAAGCATTTGTAACATTTGCAGTCATAACAAAATAGAATAAAATAACTGAAAGTTGTACTGGTAGACAATGAGTACTTAAAATAAGAAAAACAATATAAAACTTGCTCATACACAGTGAATAGCGAATATCACTACAGGCGGCCAACGTGGGCCGATTTGTCTGGCTTCAAAACCTGACCCTTTACAGTGTTTATTTACACAACAAACATGGCTCAACAAGAACAGTTCAGATAAAAAGCAAGTAGTGCATTTTATATCATGCCCGAATCAGCAAGTATTCATAGCTCTCGGAATATTTGGAAAGAGGCACCTATTCATGGTACAGTTTTCGAATTCAAAGTTACTGACCCAACAAATTGAAAATTCTCGAATTAACGGATTATCAATATCACGCCGCGCTGCACATTGGTGTTGCTAAAATAGAGATTTCGAAATGCAGCTATCGTGAAGTAGACATTTGTTACGACCAAAGAACTATTTGTTATATATAAAAAATTTGATGGCATACACTTCTTTCTCCGTGAATTTGTTAACCAAACACTATTCTGGCATTCTATTTTATTCTACATCTCCATTTTAGGAACAAAGACGGTGAACGTTTGATGCCGGGCGAACGCCATCAAATGAA
The DNA here is from genome assembly GCA_030248225.1 of Trileptium ribeirensis. Taxonomy (NCBI): domain Eukaryota; kingdom Metazoa; phylum Nematoda; class Enoplea; order Enoplida; family Thoracostomopsidae; genus Trileptium; species Trileptium ribeirensis. The sequence continues at coordinate 46,592 of JASANE010019467.1, forward strand.
ACAACATCCAGACGGTCGATTTGAGCTCACAATAACAAACATTAACGCTCGAGATAATGGGACATATCGCTGTGTTGCTGAAAATGAAATGGGTCAAGCGAGCACACGGGCTAACCTTAGTGTCGATAGTATGTTTGTATCGCTTTATGGCGTTTCATCAAATTTATATACATGTTCGGAAACTGACTAGGGTACCGCAATTGGCATTTGCAGTTTTGTTTCGTGTGGTATTTATCATCGGGTCTTGGTTCAACATGTTCATAGGCAGTAGGGAGGCTACCGTTGAGGTCCGGATCCCGCCCTCCCCCGAGGGCTCGTCTACCCCCTCGCTGTCAGGCCATACAGCCCCGCTGAGAAGCCGCAGGCGCGAAACTCATATGTGCTTTTCGCGGGCTGCGCATCCACTCCCTCGGGACATCGAATCTTGAGTGTGCACGGTTTTGATACAATTATTACTTTGTAGATGATGGCATTTACACGTTTTATAACATGTCAATAACTTAAATGGAGCGAGCGAAGCGAGCGGATTTTCACTAAGGTCACTAGGCAGAAAATCCAAATTATTTTTTTTTGTCTATAGCTGTCACTCATAACTTATCATTACAGTGGCTACATTTCGATAAAATTTACCATATGTAATGGAATGTAATTTACCGTATACCGTTTCATGTGATTTCAAGATTTTTCGATCGACGTACCATCTAGAAGAATCGAAAACATCTAGAATGCGTAACGCGTCTAGAATGCGTATATAACGCATCCAGAATGCTCTATATATAAATACATCTTTCGGCGTTCTGCATACGATGGTTTGGTTATCTACGACCCTAGGACGAATATTTCAAGGCTTTTCAGAGGTCCTCAATGGGTTTAGGATCGATAAATCCGATTTCTAATATATGGTCAATATTCGTTTGTTTGGTTATTTATTGCCGCAGCACATCAAGAATAGTCTCTGTATATAGGTTTTCCGGTTAGAAAAGTCGTAACCGTATATTGCATGCCTTTTCAGTGGCTTTCAGTACACTTTGGGCTGATGAACCTAATCCAGAATATAGTCTGTCTTCAGATTTTAGGGTATTATATTGATTTCAAAGCATTGAGAACGATTAAATAAGTTTTTCGTTATGCTAAATGCGACGGTAAGCGCACCTATAGAAGTCATTTTTCAAAGAATTTGAAATGATTTAAACGCGACCGCCGGGAAACTCTATTTTATCTATTGTCATTTATTTGGCTATACGTGGTTTTCTAAAGCTTTTACAGATTTTTCGACATGGATAATAGATGGTGTGTCTTAACTTATATCGGAACAGCATTATAAAGCTTCAGGGGTTCCTGAATACTTAGGGGGCATTTACATCAAACACAAGACCTGTTGCAGGTGATTACACATAACGACAACTGCAGATGAAACCAAGATCGCTTTGTTTCACACTTCCTAAGAGATTTTAGTATATATGCATGATTTTACTTTCACACGTCATGCCAGTTAATTTGCTTCCTGTACTACGCTGACATCATATATGCATGCTCGAGGTTCAAGGTCCCATGGTGATTAAAGGTGCATCCGGCGGGGGCCTTCGGCCTCCCAGGTGCTTGGCGGCAGGGAGATAGGGTGCTAGGACTTTCAGAGGGTTAGGAGCAGCCTGCTAGAAGGGTTCGGCGCACGCCACGACAGGGGGTTGTTCGAGCCTCAGGCATGTAATCCCCTAGGAGCATGTATGACTTTGTATCTACGTTTTTGTTACTCGCGTATACGAATTTATTTTCGTCACATTCGTCAGGCTGTGACATCGTATTCATGTTTTGTCAGACTATGCATTATACTGCTCTGACCATTTGCTGTCATAAAGATATTTCAGGAATCCAAACGCTGGAGTCTGTATGCCAAAAAAATAGCATGCAGCAAACGTCTCGAAATTCGTCTGGCAACATATGAAAGAAAACCTTCTGTTATTCTGTATATTTGATGCCATCGAGAGTTATAGTATAAATGTTATAAGACCTAAGAAATATAGTGTGTATAGAGATACAAGTCAACTGTTCTATGTTTAGTATAAGTATAAATTTCTAGATGTAGCTTGCGTTTTGATACTAAAGGTACTGTACATAATCTTTTTGAAACCTTCAGAATCTTTAGCATTGGCATACGAATTTGTTACTACAGGAAATTAATTGTTTATGTGAATTGACTTTAGGTTCTGTGTACATATATACATTCAATATGTAGGCACCTTGATAAGCAAAACTTGGTAAAGCAACTCGAAGGTGTTGATATTGTAAATACTAGATTGTGTAGCATTTTACTTAGTTTGCTCAAAATTGCATATATCCGTCAAAAAGCGTAAATATAATATTTAGTACGCATAGGGTACATATAACATCAACACTAAAAAACTTACAAACGGCGCTGCAACTACCTAAATGACAAGTACATTCGTTTGTAACGTTGTCCAAAGAGTGCTTGTGAAACATATGGTATAGGCTGTTGAGAATATTTATGTGCCTGACCTTTCTGATTTATTTCCGGTTCATCACAGAGTCGTTACGCGCGAATGTGCAATAATTCACACATTCTTCGGCTTGTCATCATTTCATCTTGCCGTCTATTCCTCAAAAAACAACCAATAACAAACACGTATCATAATGAGATGTTTTTTGCATATTACTGCTGGGACATCATTTTCGTAAAAAGAAAAATGTTTTGATATTACTGCTGTGGCATCCTTCTCTAAAACAAAAATTATTTGATATTAAACAGGACTTTCACACAGGTAGCTTGTATATAAATATTTTCATTGTTTCATATACGTTTCAAATTTAGCATGTACAGATACTGCAGTAGCGTGTTTAAAAGGAAAAATTGCTTAAATTCATTATAGAAGCGTTGTATAGCTGAAAGTCTTAACGCTCTTACATATGTAATAGTGGAAAGAATTGAAAACCATATTATCCATTTTGCGCTTTTTCGCAGTTGGTTCAATTAAGCTACTTGCTGTAGTTATAGCTTTTTAAGAGAGTAGTGCTGAAGGAAAGCTGAATGACCTTGAAGTATGGGGGTCATTTTTTTCGAAAAAAATTGACTTTGGTGTTTTGGCCACCAATTTCAAGTGACGCAAGTCTTGGTGGCCTTCAGAAAACCTTTGTGCTCAAACAGCGGCAACAATCTGGCTTGACAGAAGATATTAGGTGGTGGTATTCCTAAGCCGACGTACCCAATATAAACTTCTTATCGTGGTTTACTGTTTGTGTTAACGACTCCGAATAAGCTTAATATGCGCAGTGTCATCATTATGAATATTAAATAATATAATAATATATGGCATGCGGAATTTTCTTGCGAGGCCATGTAAACTGGTAACTATTGTTACTTGAATGTTAAAATATGATATGATAATATACCTAATTACATGCTAAGTGTACATGAATGTCTTCTGTTTATATGTATACAACTACGTATATATTGGCGTTTTGTATTGTCTGACAGGTGCTATACTGGTTCAGAATCTATATAAAATTAAACTAGATTTTGACGGTTTTTTTAACTTATTTCTTTATTAGCATGAACTGATTGTGACAATATAGATAAATATAATCTATTCTTGGTGCTAATAATATAGGCAATATTTGTTTGAAAATGTTTCTTTTTTATTTCAGCTAGACATCCACGTGATTCATCGCTGACCTTACAAAAACAGGAACGCGGAAAGGCGCCTGGTTTCATCAAACCACTAACCGTTTGCAGGGTACCCGAAGGAAAAACAGGTATCATTTTTGTCAAAATATTAAATACTAATAACGATATTAAACGTAGTTACGACATTATATAATAACTATTACAAGCTCGCAGCTCACAGCTAATCCATGGTTATGAGTATTCGTTAAAACTATGTATATTTCTTATTCTAGGAGTCTTCGAATGTTTGCCATTCGGCACGCCATTTCCAAAGGTAAAATGGCTCAAAGACGGCATTGAATTGAACGATTCGGACAAATATGTCATAACGTCGCTCGAGGATGGTACCCAACGTTTGATGGTTAATAATTGCGGTGCAGCTGATGAAGGATATTATCGATGCTCAGTATCAAATGAATACGGCCTTACCAGTTCAAAGACTGAGATGGCAGTTGAAAGTACGTGTCGCGGAAAACTGCTTACTTTACAGCCAAGTATTAAATATGTTACAACTTCACTGGACGTGTTTCTCTACAAAATCAGCGGATGCTTAATAATAGTTTGCATATCCCGGGAAAAGATAGTCGTCAAATGTTTATTCTTATTAGTTTAAAGACAGGCTGGTGAAAGTAAGCGTGTGAAAATTCTTTTAGTTGATCTTTATTTTTTATTCCCTAAACTACTTTTGTATAATCATTGAATTTAGACATCGAGAGATTAATCAGCGACTTTTTAGTATGGTAGAGTGTTTTAAACAATCAAAATCATAATTTGCCAATACCGTTATTGTTTCAGTTCTGTGTCTGCAAAAGAGATATTGCCCAAATAACCCTGAGGGGCGTTACGTTATAACGTTAGAAAAAAGAACAGCTTAGGGCGGGGGGTTCGGGGGCGGCAGCCCCCGGACTTAGGCTTAGGCTTAGTGTATGTCTCATATAATGGTCTTAGCTTAGGCTAAGACTTAGAGTTAAACCTTTGCTTAACTCTTTAGCTCGTAACGTTAAACAACTGCAATAGAGTGCTATGTGCGTAGCGATATATCAACCGAGATAGAGGCATGCTGGACGTTAGTTGCTACCTGTTCGCTTTGCGATGTTCCTTAAGTAGCACAGAAACAACTCCAAAACTGCCTTGTGACCAGCGTACGATGATCCCAGCCAAGCGATCTAGGTTCAACTTAATTTTTCTGCAAAACTTTTTCAATGGGGAATACATACTTATCCGTGCCTGAAAGGGCACCCAAAATTTCAAATTTATAGCATCCTCCGATTAAAACAAATGGGCCAAATCAAAAGTCATCCGCGTGACCATTGCAAGGTCTTCATCCGGTTGCTGCAACGTTGCAACAGCAACGTAGCAGGAGTGGTGGCAGAAGGGTTGACGCACCACCTCCGAGATAGTATTAGCACCCTCTCAGCAAAAAGTTGACAGTCTCAATTTTATATTCTTACACTGAGAGGTGGTTTTTCATTTGTAGCTAACAACTTTTACTTGAAAAATTGAGTAGAATGTGTTTCTTCTGCATATCGGCTGTGTTATTACAGAGAGTTTCTTTGATTACGGCCTGTTGCAAAGCTTGTGAAAATTTACCATTGTTGAGTATTTTATTAACATAAAGAATTTTACAATTACACACCCTGAAACTGGCTTGCCCTTGAATTTCGCTTGTTCCTCCAAAAAGAGTCTGGCTAAGTTCCTAGTTTCCAAACTAAAGTCACAAATCAGACACTGCAATGACGCTAAACCAGCGGAATTTTTAACTTGACCTGTGCACGTTCAGTATTACAGCGTTTCACATACAGCTATATATGAGATTTAATTTTAGTCGATCACGAGAAACGAAAACTGGAAGCACGTCGTTTAGCCGAAGAACGGCAAGCCAAGTATGCGCCGGAGCCAAAAGAGCCAAAAGGCGCGAGATTTCGACGTGGACTACAATCACTAACTGTCACTCAAGGATCACCGGCAACATTTGAATGTGCAGTAGGCGGTTATCCCGAGCCGACGGCTAAATGGTGAAAAAATTAGCTGACTCTAATTTACATTATGCTGTGGACTATGCCAGTTTTCGCTAAAACTGATAGATTCGAAAAATTATATATTATTTCATTTGGCTGTAATTTCGAGTTTCATGTTCTAAGTAGCACAATTACGCATTGCAAGTTTTTAGATGTAATTATTTCTCTTTGAGAAACACTCCTGATTATAACATCATAATATATATGACATAACCACATGCTATACTGCCATCGCAGGCAAAAACATTGTATCTCAAAATTTTGCGAAAATCTGCTAAAAGTTGTTCTAGCGATAAAATTGCACTTACAGTCACGCTCAGAAATAAAGGCAAATTTTTCGCAAATTCGCGAATGGCAATGAAACTGGTAAATTTTTCGCAAACTGCTCAGGAACGATTCGCGAATTTTTCGCATTCGAAAAAATTTGGTTTTATTTATGAGCGTGACTGCATGTCATAGAATAGTCGTAAAAATCGTAAAATGGCATGTCGTAATAGTCACTAAGGCGTAGAGTAGCCACACTCGCTCCGTTTCTCCTCACCGCGCCAGTTACTAGTGTTACTACCATGTTACTTTTTTAGCGCTATAGTAGCGTGAAACAAAATGTGACGTGGCAGTAACACTAGTAGCTTGAGAGGTAACGGGAAATGGAGCGGGTATGGCTACTCTACGCTTAGCGACTATGTTGACCTGCAATATTACGATTTTTACAACTACTTAACGTGTAATTTTAGCGATAGAACAACCTATAGGACAATTTCACAAAATTTGGAGATATACCGTTTTGTCGTACAGCGGCAGTATGGCTTACGTCACGAAAGAGATGTACACAGTTATAAAAGTTCACTATTTCAAACTCGTGCTGTCGTATTCAGGTGAACTAGTCACAACTACGTTAGCAAATCTCTAATTACAGTGCACGAGGAGCTACCACTAATGTTTAAATTGTAGAAACATAAGCACATGATTAGCACTAGTTCTGTGGTTTGATCAAAATCAGACTCATATGCCCTTGTATGGCTTTATGAAGGACACTGCAGTAGATGCTTGGCCCATATCTATTCATAAATACAAAGTTATAAATAATGTATTTGTGGCATCATCATTAGTGCTAAGTATTTCTATGTGGCCTTAATATGGGCTCAGCACGGGGGGACACCCCTCACTTAGGCAGTCTAGCTAATTTTGTGGGAGCGTCCCCCGCCCTACTTTTGAATGGCATACTGCGTCGTTTAAGGCCCTTAAGGGCTCAGCAACCCTTTTCATGTGATCTCCAAGACAATATCAAGAACTCATTTGCATTTATAGAAATTAAGTCATCTTATGCCGCGTGTCAAGCACAAGATAGATATATTATACTGCATAGCTGTATAGTCTTACTGACAGTACTTATCGTAAATAACGGTAGGGTTATCAAAATACAGGAACATACCTCAAATACGTAAGAAAACATGAGGTGTATATACACACGCCATGGTTGTTTATTTGTCTAATGCGGTTAGTAAAGGGGAACGATAAGTGGCAAAATAATAACCGCGTATAACGCCTACGTGTTGTTATATCACAAATAGTGATTCATAATGCAAAATTTAAAATATTAAGCAAGCATGGCTTTAAGAACGTTAACTGAACTGATGAAAAGAACATCTGAGGCGTGCCCCGCTAAACCTTACTCACTCGGTGTAGAAGGTCTTTTGAAACGTTATATATATACAAACTGCATAGTTGAGGTGTCGGTATAGTTCATGTCGATTAAACTTCTGCTACCCATATTTTAGAAAAGTTTAAATAAAATAAAACTTATTTATGAAAATATCCGCATATTTCAGAAGATATAGGTATCCGGTGTTTAAAACAATTGCTTGCTTCAAAACTATAAAAACTATAATTTTATTAAAACCGTAACAACTACAATGTTAGGTTCAAAAACGGTGTCGAACTACACAACGACGATCGCCATTTAATGTGGATTGACGACTGGGGATTTGCCAGACTGATTATTCTCAATTGTCAACCTGAAGATGACGACGCCGACTATCGAATTGAATTATCGAACGCGCACGGAACAAATCACTCTGAAGCTCACTTATCAGTTCTTAAAGGTTTGAGATCAATACATAGATGTAGTTTTTTAAAAACAGGATTTTTAACATTTTTTACAAAATGCAGTAACTATTGACTAAAGTCTTCTAAGAAATATAAAGAACTTTCTGAGACAACATCATGTTCTTGACATTTCTAATTGGTTTATACACTACAGTAACGCTTGACTAAACATGAAACAAAGTGCATTCATTATACGAGGAGACTACGTCATGGCCATGTTCATGTTTCATGAAGTACTTTCTATAAATGCAAATGAGTTCTTGATATTGTCTTGGAGATCACATGAAAAGGGTTGCTGAGCCCTTAAGGGCCTTAAACGACGCAGTATGCCATTCAAAGTAGGGCGGGGGACGCTCCCACAAAATTAGCTAGACTGCCTAAGTGAGGGGTGTCCCCCCTGCTGAGCCCATATTAATGCCACACAAGAAATACTTAGCACTAATGATGATGCTAACAAATACATTATTTAGAACTTTGTATTTATGAATAAAGATATGGGCCAAGCATCTACTGCAGTGTCCTTCATAAAGCCATACAAGGGCATATGAGTCTATTTTTATCAAACCACAGAACTAGTGCTACCAATGCGCCGAAGCGTTTTTACAATTTAAACATTAGTGGTAGCTCCTCGTGCACTGTAATTAGAGATTTGCTAACGTAGTTAATGAAATTTCACCTGAATACGACAGCACGAGTTTGAAACAGTGGTTCTAAACGTACATCTCTTTTGTGACGTAAGCCATACTGCCGCTGTACGACAAAGCTTGGCACCAAATTTTGTGAAATTGTCCTATATAGGTTGTTCTATCGCTAAAATTACACGTTAAATAGAGTTGTAAAAATCGTAATATTGCAGGTCAACATACTCGCTAAGCGTAGAGTAGCCTATACCTGTTCATTTTGCTTACTTTATACTAGTGTTACTGCCACGTCACATTTTGTTTCACGCTACTATAGCGCTAAAAAAGTAACATGGTAGTAACACTAGTAACTGGCGGCGAGGAAGAAACTGAGCGAGTGTGGCTACTCTACGCCTTAGTGACTATTACGACATGCCATTTTACGATTTTTACGACTATTCGAATGACATGCAGTCACGCTCATAAATAAAACCAAATTTTTTCGAATGCGAAAAATTCGCGAATCGTTCCTGAGCAGTTTGCGAAAAATTTACCAGTTTCATTGCCATTCGCGAATTTGCCAAAAATTTGCCTTTATTTCTGAGCGTGACTGTAAGTGCAATTTTATCGCTAGCAATAGCTTCAGGATTTCCAAAAATTTTCAAGTATACAATGTTTTTGCCTGCGATGGCAGTATAGCATGTGGTTATGTCATATAGATTATGATGTTATAATCAGGAGTGTTCTCAAAGAGAAATAATTACATCTGTAAAACTTGCAATGCGTAATTGTGCTA
>JASANE010019468.1:0-45090 GCA_030248225.1 Trileptium ribeirensis
TCGAAAACCAGAGGCTACTACCTGGATTAACTTAGTAGATCAACTACTTTGCTAAATAACACTGTTGTGAAAACACTCCCTGGTCGCACAAACCGGTTATGGTTCGTCAACCCTTACCAGAAATAATACGTATATTTTTCAAATTTCGGCGTATTATCACGCGTTTATATCTTATTTGAAGTGTCTTTAGGTTATCGAGAACGCTGAATACGATGGATTAGTGATACCAGAGTGCAACTTAACTTTCCTGTAACTCCCGCAAGAAGAACCTACCAGCCTCAGGTTACTATGCGCTTAATGACATTTCATCGTTGCAAATTCAGCTCCCTTAGCTCCTTTAAACTTTCACGCAAGCAATTACACATCAGCAATACTACGATCATTTAAGCCCTATATCAAATTATAATAACCAGAAGTATATGTTAAACATTCCTTCCCGAAACCGAAGAGGTATTTCCACCAATGACTGGCAGTTAATTTTGATCGGCTTAAATTTAGCAAATGTTACTCCCGCAGGGTTAATAGCTTACCCAGTTTAGGATTGAAACAATGAAACACATGTGTTCAACGCATTAAATAACCCTATAATCCCATCGTACACTCCGAAGAAACAAAAAACTTACTTTCCAACAATTTTGAAAATTTCACTTTTAGGATAACTTTAAGCTGTCCATAGTTTTCAAACGGTATCTTCCACCAAAAATGCATGCAACAATGTTGTATATATATATATATAATATATAATGGCCTCAATGTGAAGGCCGTGTACAATTTTTTGATTCGATGGCTTTCGCAAGATTTATAACCTAAAATGCTGGTCAAAATGGTTCGGTTGGGAACACAGCAAAGCCACTGAAACTCAATAAAATGATGTTATTGAAACAGAGTTAGCGGAATTTCCATTGAGGGCGCTAGGGGAAATAATCTGAAAATTTCTTTTTGTTTGTCGCTGTCATTCATATCATGTTTATACAAACAAATTTTAAAGCCACGTTCACATTGCGTTTGGATGAGAAGTATGTCTCGGTATCCTTGCATCCGATTTGAATCGATATAGATAAATCATAAAGCGTAGCCAAGGGGGGGACAAGGGGGAATGTCCCCCTCATGGCGACAGCCAGACTGGAAAATTTACCAATGGTCCCCCCTTGTGAAAAATCAAACTTTTTAAAAAAACTACGTAATGGTCCCCCCTTTAGAAAAAACCTTTTTGAAAAAAGTACGCAATGGTCACTCTTGTGAAAATTTTCTGAAGAAATGAAAAAGAATATTTATGTAAGAATAATAAATGCTTAACAACCGAGCGCGCTATTTTCTTTAGTTTTTAACTACACGTTGTCTAAGTCTAATATTCACATTTTAGCTTTTCTATTGTTGATTTTTAATGTATGCATGCAGCGTTTTTGTTGGCTGCGATGTTTTCATGAAAACCTTTAATATCAAGTCTCGATTTTATATTAGCAGGCTGAGATATCAATTTTCATTTGCGGGTCAAGTATACATCACGGGCGTAAGTCAGGAACGTGTGGGAAGTGGGAGTGGGTCGCGGGTCCATACACTAAGCCTAAGCCTTAGACTAAGCTTAAGTTACGAACTTTATGTAACATATAGAGCGGTCCTACTTAAATCGGGGGCGGCAGCTGCTGCCCCGAACCTCCACCCTAAGCTGGGCCCAAACCACGACTGCCTCTTTACGCCCCTGAAGTATGCTTGGGCCGGACTTTGTGTCAAACCGGTAATGGTTCAATCCACCAACTGAAGTTTAGGGTCCTAATCTAATCTTTTATTCAAATCTACTCCATGCCAGCAACTGAGACAGTACAGAAAATTTTTGGCGTCAAAACTACCTTTAAAGCCACATCATTTATTGCAAAATGATAAGGGACGAACCTTGTATTGTATTATCTAGGCACAATTTCATAATTTCCGCGAAAAATTAATAATAAGCTCTACTAACGAATGAATATTATTTTCTGTGCTGTGCTTTAAATTTTTACCATCCGCTTTTGGAATTATTTAAAATTAGATTAGAATTTAAAGCTTGTAAATTCTATGTAAATTCTTTCGCAAAATTTGACAACTTTTGAGCTGAAACGATTTTTTTCGAGCTGTTTTCTATTATGTAGTTTAGCTTTTTTTATTCGAATATAAGAAGCCGCCGATGTTATTACATGGTTCGAAACCGAGTTTATAGGCGCATCACAAAGTTGATTCGTTGAAGAGTGTTACATTTAAAACGCTTGATATACAACTTCATGTGGCGAATGATAAGAAACGTTCGGTTGACATGGAAATAATTAGGCGAAGCAGTTGCTTCAGGTATTAGGGCACGTTAACATGAGCCGGATTTTGGTCAGTGCGTAAAGCTTTTGTGTAACTAACGCTAACAAATCACATATAAATAATGAATATTTCGCTACAGGGGCGCAGATCCAGGGGGGACGGGGGACTAGTCCCCCCACTTTTTCGGGTTTTTAGGGACAACGAGGGCGCTGTCCCCTTCACTTTTTCATTCTTTCTCTTTCACTTCACGGCGGATTAGTACTACCAGATTTTACTTCAACGATTCAAGTTTTACCTGCAAATCCGCCCTGGCTTCTCACTTCTCTTCGCTCGGCCGATCAGCACTACCTGATTTTACTTCAACGATTCACTTTTTACATACAAATCCCCCCTGGCTTCTCGCCTCGCTTCGCTCGGACCGGCCCTGTGAGGGGGGATTGGTTTAGGTGATTTAGGGACCCCTAAATATTATATGTAGTTTACCTCCGATTGGGTTTTCGTACGATGGAATTTCCTGAAGCCAAATCGGTTTTTCGGCTGAAACGTCAATTGTCGAAGTAAAAAGTTATTATAGAAACACCGAGCAGAGAGGCCAGAAGCCGGAGCGGATTAAAGGGGATAAAACTGAAAATATTTTGTACAAGAATTGAAATTTTAGAAACTGAGTTAGATTAAGAAGCTTAAAATTTATACGTCTGGCAGTGCAATTACTTTCGTCGTAATTTAACTAACTAGCCGCAAGTCTTGTATTTAAAATGTATGGTTCGTCCAGCTCGGGCAATAATGGCAGTCGCCCTCCTGTAAAACGTGCAAAGCAGACCAGCGGCTGTCAAGTCAGTCTCGGCGGCTGTTCGCTGAAGTGGAAGGAGTTTCCGATGCCGAAATTCCAATGCCGCGTAAAGCTGCGCGCCAGCGTCATAGGAGCAATGTTCCAGCTGATACGGCGACTGAGCATTATCGACGATCGGTCTGGTACCCGTTCCTCGACCAGGTATCTGCCGAACTGGATTCTCGTTTCAGTGGCACCAATCGAGTTGTTTCTAGCATTGCGACATTTGTCCCGGCTTATTGCTTCAACTCAACAGCCAGCCAGGCACAAGTTTGCTTTGAGCAGTACGCTGGGTTTCTGTTTGATGGCCTCAGCGCATGCTTGGCTGAGTACAGCCGTTGGCAGCGGAAATGGGCAGAGGTTCCTCAGGATGATCGCCCCAAGACGCTCGCAACTTCTTTGGACGCTTGCACGGCCTCGTCATATCCAAACATATTCGTCATTCTGAAAATCTTTGCCACCATTCCTGTCACAACTGCTACTGCCGAAAGATCGTTCAGCCAACTTCGCCGCCAAAAGACCTACCTTCGGTCAACGATGGGCAACGACAGATTAAATGGCTTGGCAATGATGGCTGTCCATAAGGAAATTCCCTTGGAATACGATAAAGTGATTGACGAGTACTGTAGAAATCACAATCCTCGCCTCAAACTTTCGTAGATGTAAGTAATGTTGTCTGAAGCGATGTAGTAATTGAATGCGAAACAGGTACAATACGATAGTTTACTATTGCTATACTATTGTTTAACTGTGTTTGTGACAGTCACACTTAAAGGAATCAAAAATGAGTCGCGAGTTAATGAGTAGTAAGTAACCACGGGCTTTTTAAGTGTGATTAAGCTTTTTAGGGGAGAAAAATTTTTGAAATCTTTGAGAATTGTACCCCCCCCCATGGGAAAATCCTGGCTACGCCCCTGGCTGCATGACCTATCCGTGCTGCATTACCTATCCGTAATTGCCTGATAATTATTGGTATTTGTATGATCCATGCGGAACTCGCATGACTTTTTCCTTGTATCTACGTATATGAATAAGTTGTTTAATACCAATGTGGTGCTGGTCGGCCGGGTTTGGCAGGGTACATTGTGGTACGTTACCAACTCCGACCCACCACGCTTAACCGCCGTACACTGATTATAACTATCCTTAGCAGGAAAATATATAGTTAATGCCAGTGTTTGTATGTACATATATGGCTGGCTGACTGGGAATTACAGTAACCAGAACGACCCATTTAATCCGGAACCGGAACTTGGTGTTCGAAACTTATATATATATTGTAAAGCAGATGAAGGAAGAAATGAAGGTACCGTGCAATTAAAATGTATGAAAATAAATTTTTCATTAAACTTAATGTATTGCGATGACATTATTGCCACTCTGAAGCTTTGAAGACGCTTAGGAAGCTAAAATGTTTATTTAGCGATTAAGATGTCGGTTTTTGGACTCCCAGCAGAAAAATGCCTTCCGCTGTAAAACCTAGCGTAAACTATGTCAAACGGAATGTTCTTTTAACACATGGAGCGTAGACTACACAAGTTAGCAATGTCTCCAATCAACACCCTTTGCTAGACATTCCGTAGGAAACTTGAAATTATTGGTTTAAAACACAAAGTGGCAAAAATATGGTATAAAAAGGTATACTATCATTTTCTAATCGATGGCCAGAGACATTGTTCAGTCTAGCGTTGGGCAGGCAGTGCCCCGCAGTTAGATGAAGATGATGATTTTGTGATCGGAATGCTATATATACATGAAACAAACTGTGATATACTCGCATAGTTTCTATACATACAGTTTGTTCCCAAGAATGCTGTTTCCGGCTGCTTTGCAGATATGTTACTTTACTGTAATGTAGACTGACTGCAAAGTCTGCAAGCGCGCTGGCTAGTGCTTGATGTGACTTATATTAGCCAAGCTTACAGCTAAGTACTTCAATAATTCATACTATGTTATGTATATCAAGCTGAACCGGTTCAATTCTAACATATGCCGCAGATTTCTGAACGGGTAAGCTTCTGCAAGCATCGATCTGACTTTGTTTTGTTAACAAACTCAAGCCTTATGAAGACTCGTAATGAAATTGTGTCTTAGCTGCGTTTAGCAGGGCAAGTCTGTTCAAGGAACATTGCTTACACTCAGCTCATTTTGTAAGTTGTTGCTCAATGTAGCATCCGTTTTAAATTATATATACGTATTAAACAGTCGAATTCACCACTTTGATAAAAGATAAGCTACTAGTTTAAAAATTCAGCTGTTAGGAAGTATCGTTAAAGTAAAAATGTTAAGGTATTTTATCGCTATATATACCATATTCGTTACCAGGAATATTTTTGTTCGGGGCAACTAATTTGTCAGAAGGGTCTATTGAATGATGGTTCTTGTCAGAAACTATAGTTGGAAACATATTTCGTCACTGCTATATTATGATCATTTCGTACCACAATAATTCGTCAGGATTGACGTCCCTGTGCAGAAGCGGTTCCCTGCATTCCGGAGCTGGAACAATTCGACCCGGCCTATCCGGAATGGCGGTACTCGGCCCGGAGCTGCAGAATTCCTGATTAGCAGGCACGGTCCGATTGTATCGGGTGTTTTCCACGCTATATGTAAAGTATACACATGATATAATACGTATATAATGAAATTAAACTTAAGATGAGCACCACAAAAAATTTTGAAAACTAATTGAAGGTTGCCGAACTCTGTACTAATTATTCGATGGTTGACGAGAGATGATAATGGATCATACGTAAAGTTTTCGGCGTGACCCTGCTTGTTTATGACCGGGTGTCCGAGCTTGGTCGCGGCCGAAACTCACATTTAGTACGTAATACAAGCATACAAATTGTAGTGAAATTTTGGAGTTGCGCGGCGTTGTAAATAGAACAACTGCTGGTACCAAAACAGAGAGGCTATGCTAGAGTGATGTTTAATATGTACACACTGTGAAGTTGCTTATGTATCAGATCGACGTGAAGCTGCTGCATTACGCACTTCCACAACGTAATGCCCATACGACCCCGGCTATCGTAACCTCGAGGGCGGACCTAATGGGTTCTAATTTTTTCTTTTTCGGGCCGATCCCCAGAGACTACGGAGCTTAGCAAACCGCATGAGCGCTTCACATGATGTGTTCTGATCCTGCCGGACGAGTTGCGCACGTAGCCTAAGCTGTACTACATTTGAGGTCCCTAGGTAGGCGGCTCCGTCACCCGCTCTCAGGCCAAAGAGTCCATACCACTATTCCATGTCATCGTTCCATCTGGAAGTGTGTTGAAGTTTTCATATTGATTAATTTGCTACTTTCCTGAACGGTTGATTTATTTAGCCAGCGGCCCCCACTAGGGTTCGACAAATCCCTAGACGTTTAACGTCGGATCGCGTGGTGCCTTATTTTGTTCGTTCAGCGAAAGTTATATTTTTGGGCAGAGCTTTTCTTCCTTTAAGTCGCACGAGTCGAACTCGCCTAACACAAATAATAATACAAATAGGAATCGGCGAGTCATGCTAAGGTTTGCTTCTTCCGTGCGTGTGTGAAACCAGAAAGTGGGTAAAACGCATGGACACATTTGGGATTTGATTTTAGTATTTATTGATAAGCCAAAATCGTATACGCACGTGAGTATATTGTACAGGAACAAAATACAATAGATACAATGCCAACGGAATAGTACGCTATTGGGGAAAAATTGGAGGGATAACAAATGGACTTGTCGGAGTCGTCGCCTTTTTCGTGGGACACTCACAGCCGGTTCAAATCATGGCGTGAACTACTAAACCATCCGAATGACAGCTGCGCTTACCTTACTCAAAAACGGGAAGAACAATAAGAAACATAATGCAATGGGGTCAGTTACTTATCGAGGCGCCATTCGAGTAACTACTACCATTACTCTGGTTAAACACTAAGTTCAGGTAAGCTAAAGGTGGTATAATACAACGGGTAAAGTCGGGCATACGGATCAAAGCGTACACTATAGGGATTTTGGGGCCTTGATTTTGCTTATACTAATCAATGGCTATGGTACACGATAAGCGAGAATATTGATGAATACGATTAAACAACGAATGGATTAAGATACGGCAGGTTACAACAAATCAACAAAGGTTACAATTGAACAATCAACATGGGTACAAGTTTGTGAGTTTACAATGGGTACGAGTCCTGATTTCGAGTGCGACGGCGCAACATTTTCTTTCCTACACGCATACATATGTGTGAACGGTAACCGTGGGTACAATAAGTTTTCCTAATTCGGTGTGCGACAAGTTAATCGTGATTCCAGGTTCCTTTGAAATTATCCTTCAAATACGGCAACAAAGATGCGAAATTTGGGTTTTGATTTGTACTCATTTACAACCTAAATAAATGCAAAAAACGGACTTATTCGTGTCCATGATCATGAGCCAGAATGGATACGTAATCGGCGGGGTAAGGCCTTTTCTCAGCGGCTTAGTGGTCCCGGTAGGAAAAGATTGGGACCAAACTTTCTAACTTCTCAGGGTTTTGCAAGGCAAAATTACACTAAAATTATTAACGCGTTGTGTACATTAGCTGTACTTTATCAACACTAGGAATATCGATATGGTAATTTGACGGCCAAATTTGTACATTTTGAAGAAGGTGCTGGATCGAGCCAGATCCAGGGAAAATGCTAAATTGCCCATTTTGAGTATCGGTCGGGGTTCACGCAGGGCCTTCGTTCACGCTCGGTTTGGCAGAAAGATACTCTAAATTCTTACCAAAAAGTACGGCTAAATCTCAAGTGACAAAGAAAAGAATTGCAAATTACTAAACTCAGAAATACCAATTCGGCTAGTTCACAGCCTAAGATAAGAATACAAGGCGATGTTCGGCTAATTTGCTAAAGTGCTTGCCTTACTGATTATCAAGTTCCGAGTGGGTTCTTCCACTACTTACGAAAGGACTGAAGGCACTGTTTTGACCTTCAATTTTCATCACATACGAGCTTAACTCAGGGTTCTCAAGCAATTTGATTAATTTGATACGGTTCGAAAGAGTTTCAAGTAGTTTAGAAGTGAATTTTGTTATCCAGTTTTGGCAAGAGAGGCGTAAGTGCTCGACGCGGAAGGGCTATATACACGGGTTGACAAACGTTTGGCAAACTATTTCTTAAATTCGTCCTCTGTTGGCTTTCCTAATCTCGGGAATTAGACACTTGCCTGATCCTTAATTGAAAACAAGAAAATACTATGCATGAACGTGCGGGGAGGCCACTTCTGAAGCAGTGAACCTCTCTGGAGCTGTTCCAAACTTCCAGAAGATCAACTGCTGATAAACGACTCAGCTTACTTGACCGATTCCGCAACGAATTGAATGTCGAAACTTAATCTTTTGTAATAGAAGTCACTATATGATCACGCGGGTCCCTAATTTACAACACAGTAGGCATATCCGGCGCGTCAGCCTGATCCATGTAAACGGTTGACTATACGTTGCCAACGTGCAAATTTGATGCCAACTACAGGGTAGGGGTTAAAGTTACGTCCAGCTAGGTGAAAAGTTATTTGGGACTAAACCGATAAGTGGCGATGCCTTGTAGGTCATCGGCACTATCCTTAAGATACTTGAGCTCTTGCTATTTGAGCTACAAAATGGCTCCCGAAGCGAGCTCTATTTGCTATCAAGTTGCTATACAAGGGTTCTACGGTTCCTCTTTATAAAAATTTGTCTGAAGTTGTCGTATCTACAGATCGTTCTAGTTGTAACTAGTTCGCCTATTGAATGTAACCCAGTTTATATCCATCAATTACTCAACATTCTTGGATTCAGTCAAGATTCCTAGTCCTATTCCTCAAAGGACTGAGTCAGACCTGTGGTTATCAATTTCGCGGTAATTTACCAGAATTCGACCGTAGGGTCCTACTCAAAAGACCTTACACGGCTCTATAGCCGAACAAAGCTTAAACGAGATTTCGGGAGGGAATTTTAAAAAAATATGCTAAGTTTACATTTATTGTGGAAGCAAAGTCCCTTCAGTGTCGTCGCGTTGTGATTCCAGTGGGGATTTGAAAGTTTTATACAATAAATCATTAACTAACATCCTTATCGAGTTCCAAGTAAGATTTCAGCCAAACTGCTGGAGTGGTTCTTAAAATATGTTAAACTTTCGCTCAGGGTGAGCCGTCTCACAAGACATTAGATTAGTGAATTCATTTGCGGTTCGATTAAAATTCTCGGCTCATTTAAGAAGCTTAGGTCACTGCTAGCATCCTAATAAATTTCGGTAAAATTCCTGGGGTGGAATTTTGTCCTGGAACAAACACTATGGTTACAATTCTTTCCGACGTTAAGTTCACGCGGGCGGCTTGGCGCTCATTCAATTCATCATTTGACTAAACACATGGGTATAGTAGTCGATCTAAATTCAATAAAAAACGCGTCCAAGGATGATATGGAGCTTCATTTCAAATGTCTAACAAGAAAACGTTTTATTTAACCTCGGTTGGCTCAAGGGTTCTATTCATCTCCTAAATCGACTCAGGGAATCATGTAAAACAAGTCTATCCGCGAGTGTCGCGTCGGTTTATGCCGTAACTCATTCACCGAGGGAGGTTCGGCATGACTTCGACTTTGTAACTGAATCGTGTGAGTGGCTAACTACGACTGAGGGTCTGCGGGACAAGCTAGGATGGACTAGACTATCATGTAAAACGAAAGTACGGACAGGGAGTCATTGGAGGCGTAATATTGCAACTGGTCAACACGAACTCTCAGCTCTATTAGCCTTGAACTACTTTCCGGGCTTATCGCTGCCCACACTTACATACTCGAAGCTGATCCTTCGGCGTCCATTGTTCGTCCATCCATCCGCAAACCCGAAAGCATTCAAGCCAAAAGAAAGAGAAATAAGCGATGAAGTTAAATTGCAAGTACTGGAGTGCTACAGAGTCGGTCTACAAACCGACCGTACTCTGTGCTGCCGAAGTCAGACTGAACGCTCGAGAGCTTGTGTGATTCCGCTTAAATAACTTGAAATTCGGCAATTAAATTTGATTTATGAGGCCATTAAAGTTTTGCTAAAAGCGCTTGGTCAGCACTTTTCGGACGATTTGATCCCAGTTTCTAAGCTTAAAAGTAAACTTTCTTATCAGTCCGATTTGATATAAATTTGGGACAAATTTATATGAAATTTATACGTAATCTAGATGATTTATCGCCGTTTTATACAAAACAATTATAAATTTATAGCAAACTTTCATAAACTTCTAACAAACTTTATATAAATTAACTGTTGGATCAATAAATATAACAAGATGGATTGCCTGTGGAATTCATAGCGCGTCCTTTAGTTTATTTGGGTCCCAGAAGCGGCCGTTACTTTACAGGTAAACTAAACCCCTATACATAATATACAAATTATACTACTTTATAATTCAAATTTCCAAATAAAGTTTATATAAACTTTCATCAAATTTATATCAATCCAATGTTTACCTTAAGCGTGATCACTTCTTTGTTTACTCAAGAAAACGCTAGCTTAATCGAACTACGATGAAGTACCAGCTCCGTTACTTGTGGACTACTAAAAGCCACATTTCATATAAATTTAATATCAGTTTGATTGTTGACTTAGTATTAATAGGGTTTAATATTGAAATTTGTGTTTCTTCTATATATACATGTGGATGCTTACTTATTGGAGATCAGAATCCGCAGAAAAGGGGCGCAGCTTAAATAAACAAACAGGGGCACGGTACTTAAAGAGGGTCCCATTCCCTCAATGATGGCGAAAGTGCCAAACGGACCTTATATTAGGGCTTGGCTCGTCATGTCGAGCCTTGTGATATGTAACAGGCCCATCTTTGGACAATAAAAGGGCAAGGTGGGCTCTCGGGCGAGCCCATCGTAACTTATTATAAATTATTAGAGTGTTTTACGCAGCTTCCACGGGTTCGGGTCACTGTGTGGTGGGGTGAGAGGTATATTTGTGTTCGACTAATACGATGGGAATCTGAAGACGGGTTACACGCCCATCAGGGCATAATTTCTGCGATTTTCATGGGAAAGGGCACTCAAAATCCGGGCACATCGGGTTCGTTCCGGGAATCTAACGGTGCTATATGTATATATTTTGTGTCAATTATTTGTTAAGTTATTTCATTATGTGTGATTTATTTGTCATATTTACATAGTTACTTCTTAATAAGTCCGCGGATCCTGAGCGGATATCCACGGGATAACATTGCATTTTAAAAACCGTAAAATCCTCTATCGAAAATGTGGAGTTCTTAATTTCTGATTTCTCAACGATTCCGGAGTTATGTGCCGGAGCCGCAACTTTCAATTCCGAATTTTTGGAATTGACATTTCAAGCTCAGTTCATTTTGATAATTTATCCAGTGTCAATGATAACATTGAACACTGGGAATTTTGATATTTTACGTTTTCACTTATATTTTTCAGCAATTTTGCTTATTTGCTGTTCGCTATAGGGCGAACAGCCAATATTTTTGTGGTCCTCACTTATGAGGACGGTCGTGGGCGGGTTTCCGTCATGGCCACTCGTTTTTACTAAAATCGGGGCAAGTTTCGCGGTCCTGAAAGACCGGGCTGGGGTTTTTTCTAAATATAACGGGGCGTTCGGGGAGTCGTACCATCCTACTTATTCACAGGTCGGGTAGGGCAAGGGCTCACCAAACCCGAACGATTCTACCTATAAATACTAATTTATATGCGCAAAATCGCGAAATACGTATTCTTTAACATTTGATCAAATCAGCTATGGGTTTCTCACGACTACATACACCTCTACAATTGTAACTATCTAAGGTACAGCGACATAGTAGAAATAGCATAAAATCGCAATGGGATTACATGCAAATATTTGCCTTTATGGCCATAACCAACGAAACGAGTATCCAAAGATCAGTATATAAATGGTACGATAATAACAGTATATACGTTTCCGGGCTCTCCAAATTGGGGGTGGGGGGCCCTGGTATTTTTCCGTGTCCCCTGGTTCAGGACAGCTGAGACCCATTTCATGCGCCAATGGCAAAATTTTGGGCTTCCAACGGTTCATCGCCTCTTGGAAAATTTTTTCGTTTTCAATCTGTCCAAAGTACAAAAATAATGATCAAAATTTGTACTAAAATTCGTTCTGAAGCCATAAATTTCTAAAATTTTATCAAACTTTGCTTCAAAATAGCTTTTTCTCTCCATCAAAAGCGTTTTAGCAGTGTTTCTGACACGATTTTTAATCGTTTTTCTTTTGGCAAAATGCCCCCTGGCAAAATCGGGCGCCTTTTTGGGAACTAAAGAGGCCCCCCTGATTCATGCCCCATGGCAAAATATTCAGCGAATGGAGAGCCCAGCGGTTACAACAGTTCACGTGCGATTCAGGGTACTCGTACCACTATAATCAATTTATCAATAGGTATATGCAAGCACAATGATTCGGATGATATATATACATATATACCAGGGAGTAACCGGAATTCCGGTTCCGGTTCCGGCGAAAATCGTGTTCCGGTTCCGGTTCCGGCAAAGGGCAAAAACCATACCGGAACCGGAATTCCGGTTTAAAAATTTTGTTTGAATTTTTCCACGTTTTTTGCTTTATCCTGTAATCCAAACATATGTAATATATATTATACAATGATCAACCTCCAATACAACCAAGCAAAAGAAAAGATTAACTAACCAATTTGCCGTGTAAAACGTAAGTAGGGCACATAATTTGAGCAGGAATTTTTCATAATAACCTGCAGGAGTTTGTTAAATCAAAGCCAGGTCGATGCGTGTAGCAGCTATTTTACAAATCCAGAAGTCTGTGGGATACGTTTGAATTAAACCGGTCCAAATCGGTAACAGAGTATGGCTTACGCAGAAGTACTTAGGGTATGCTTGGCTAACATAAATTGCGTCAAGCACCCGCCAGCGCGCTTGTAAACTTGGTAAATCAGTCTAAATTGAAGTAACTAACGTTGTCTGCAACGCAGCTAGAAACTGCTTTTTTGGCAATGAACTGTATTTATTGAAACTGTGCGAGCAGCATCACAGTGTGTCTTATTTATAGCATTCTGATTAGAAAGTTATCATCATTATGATCTAACTGACGGGCACTGTTTGTCCAACGCTAGCCTAAACAGTGTCTCTGACCACTGATCAGAGAATTACCTTCTATCTATTATTTTCTCTTAGAATCATATAAACCAATCCTATAGAAGAACATACAACAAACGTATGTGTAGTAAAGGGAGGCGACTGGAGACAGAGCGAAAGTGTGTATTCTACGCTCCAAGCTTTGTAAGCATATTCGATTTGACGCAGTATATGTAATGGTGTATAGTGGAAGGCATTTTTGTCTCTGGGTCTCCCAAAAATCGACATATTTGATCGAGTAAATAAACATTATTAGCTTCATCAGTCTCTTTACAGTTTAGAGAGGCAATAATACCATCGCAAAACCTTAAGTTTAATGTAAAAATTATTTTTAATGTATTTTAAATCCACTATACCTTCATTTCTTCCATTCATCTGTTTTACTATATATAAATTTCGAAGACCTTGTTTGTTTTTGACATTCTTGTCCCGGATCCGGTTTAAATGGACGGTTCCGGTTGCTGGTTCCGGTTCCGGTAAATTTTGGTTCCGGTTATTCCCTGATATATACAATCGATCTAATCATAGTTATGATACATGAATCAAATACACAAGTGGATGCCTTTATGGCAAACAGAAATGGTAAGATATGATAAGGCAACAACAGCAATAGCATACAAATCATGTCAATGGGTGCCTTTATGGCAAAACAACAAATGTGGTACAATGAAGAACAACAATAATGATATTACAATTAGTGATCATAACTGAGGCGACCACGGGGATTCGTGCAGTCGGTTCACTTAAACAAGGAATCAACACGCGGTTTTCTTGGGTACAAAAGGTGAACCGTTTTCCAGTCTGTTCCGACCGTGCGCATGGGTACTTTGATGTGGGGGAAAGGGCTTCGTGACCTTTCGAAGTCATTCACGTGGGGCATTCCACTTAGGGGGATATCCGTGGCTGAATCCGTAAAAGCTGGCCGTTAGGTTGTGGCCAAGATTAACCTATCTCGTAACGATCCAACATGGATTTATTACATTTACATTGAAAACATTAATTGGTTTTCAAAGCTTGTCGATTGTTGTTTTCAAGACGTCTTGTCAACAAACTGGCCGCTGCTGAGGTGTCCATTTTGTCAGGTTGTCGATAATATATATAACTCTTACAATGTAAAATGAAGATAGCGGATATTAATGTATCTGGCTAACATAGTAATCTAATATTCAGCGACATTGTGTGCCGGAGCTGGCGGTACGGAACAGAGCGCTTCGACCTAGTTGCATAGCGTAATGTTAAATGTGACGGAGTGGTAATGGTATGTAGAAATAACTTGTGATTACAAAACGGTCCAGTAGTAATAATACTTTCAAGGCAACATGTCACACTGGATGCACCACATATATATGTCATTAGACATTTTTGACATGACCTGCTCACGTAATGACTGAGATCGCAGAGATTTTGAGGTGTCCTCGGTTTTCTAGTAAACACGAGAGCAATGTGCTAATGTTATTCTTCAAGCTGCCTGATGTACATATACGCAGTTCTGGGTTGTATATCCTTGTTTTGCTATTCAGCCGCCTCTATATTGCTGTTGATGGGAACTTCTGTAAACTATAATAGCAGTTTTGTTTGTTGCTCATATATGCGCATTCTTTATACACTGTTTTCCGATATTGCCTGGTTGTGCAGCGGCGCGGGGTGGTTGCGTCGACTGGCTTCCTAAACCTACCGGTGCCATGTTGTTTCCTCTCCCAAAGCTTTTTAATATTTTCATTCGTTATCGTTCTTATAACGTTTTTGTTCCCAAGGATACGATGGTTAAAGTGTAAACAAATTCGAATTGGTACATTGTAACTATTTGAACTATTAATCTGAAATATCGAAATGGCATTTTGAATGATTTACGTGTAGAGAGGTTCTGTATATACTCTGTTCAGTGTCCAAAATAGCTATATTTTGTATTTTACCGTTAAATTTTGAAGTATTGTGTTTTTAATATCAATGCTACTGGCGGATTTTTTCTTCCAACCGATTAGTTACCGCCTAATACTAAGTATTTGTCTCGCGTGATGTCAGATGGGCAGTAGCCTTTAAAAGATATTTCAACAAAATCGTTTTGGAAATGTAGCTACTTCCGTTTTTTATTGCATGGGCATTCGTGATCGTGAATTTTTAACGCCTATTAAAACTAATGTTGGCCTCATAGAAGACACTTATAGTAATAAACGCTTCCATGTAAACTCAGGCACCGTTTATCTTAAATTACATCACCCAGAAATGTGTTTTATTTAAACACAACTAAGACATAAATAATGTTCGAAGCCCTTCAGGATACTTAAAGTTTAAGTTGAAACTAGAACAGCTATGCCGAGGCAGATCGAAAATTTAGAAGTGGTTTAGCCACAAAGTTTGAGCAAAACCACATATAACAAGTACTAAATGTATTGATACAAAGATTTGAGTCCATTGAAAACGTCCATGCATTAGTTGGAATTTACTAAGCGCAATGCGGGATTTCTTCTGTTTTGATCTTTCGAAGCTTCGGATCAGGCAAGTCTTTGGGGTCTTCTTAAATCAAATTGGATCTGTCTCGTATTTCCAGTGTATAGCTGTCAACATCTATGTTTATAATGTCTTTTGTCGTTCTGTTTGGGTAGCTGTGCCGGAATTTGCATTTGTTGTTGTGTCTAAATAAGTCTCATTGCATCTCATACTGCCTGTATATTACCCTTAGAACATTTACGTTAATGCTTACCATACGGCGAACTGCCCTAAACCAATATTACTAATTAATCTAACGAACCATTTGATGTGCTCATTTCTGTGAATGTTGAACAGTGTTGATTTACTTTTGACTTGAAAGTATTTGCTCGCAAACTTAACTGTGTACCGGTGATGAACATTGGCAGCGCATTAGGAGGTTTTTAGGTTTTTCGTCTAAGAAATAGATTAATCCAAAAATTTCGCATAATATTTGATTTGAATAATTCTTACTTAATTCGGGTTTGGAGTAAATCACAAGTCAATAAGAGATATCTGCAAGAGTAATAATGTGCGATCGAAACAACAGATTTTCATTGGCTTTTTCAAGAATTTTTTAATGTTTGGTGCAGACTGTAATCGGCTTATACTATAATTCATCGCTTTCTTCCGGAAAAACGTCAACATTTATTACATGTCCAAATTTGTCACAGCAATTTGCTAGTTTTCCTAACTAGTCTTTGTCACATAATATATATCTATACTTTGCATAATTATATATATTTTTATGTAAAGTAATGGTATCTCACGTAAGATATTTTTAGATCCATCCTGATTGAGAAGTTATAAAATTTAGCTTAATATATATTAACCAGTAATTGCTGGAGCTGAAAATTTTAACCTTAACTAGTATATATATATATCTTGTCTGATCAGTCCATGTAGATGATAAAATATAAGGTACCATAAATGGGTTTCTTGCTTCACAGGGGTGAAGCATGCTTTTACAGGGTTATTTAACTGGTTGATCGCGCTGGTTTCGTTGTTTTAAATGTACGTTGAGGCGCTTCACAAAAAATGTTATACTGTGACAGCAAAAAATTTTTAAATTTTGATCTATTTTCTTTTACTTGTATGTGGCGGGTTAGAATGGGCTTGTGGCATTTCGAAGTGGCTTGATACTGTGAAACAAATTGTGTTTACACAGTATGCATCCAATATATACCACAATCGTTGTATGCCTTGAAAATTGTTTGAATTTTTTCTTGAAAGTTGTGTTTTATAAATTTCAACTTTCCTCCCGTTTGGTCGTTGGAGGAGGGACGTATGGTATTGCTACTGGCGTCTTCAATTTGCGGACAGCGGGAACGCAGAGGTCGATTTTCACCCCCAGGATTAATTTAATTTACCTCACGCCCCCCACGCTTTTATGTTCTATTTTTATGCCACATTTTATGTTTGTGGAAATTCTGATTTCTGCCAAAATTTCGAGACAAATCCAGGTTGTCGGCACTGCTCACAAGGGCAGTGGAGTCTGTCGGCAAAAGCCAGTAATATGTATTGGGAATTACTGCCACGTTTCTCTTAAAGTGTTGTGGGTGTACCATGACATTTCTGTTTGTGTTAAAGGCTTTCAGGAAGGTTAATTGGGAATCCCGAAATAGGGACTGAGCGTAGACTATCCGCGCGTGCTTCATATCTCATCGCCGCGTGATTTACTTTTATTAGACAGTTCCCAGCAGCGTGAAACACTTGACATTCCTTTGTTATTAGCTGACATATATTATGGTCAGGATGGATACTGAGAAGGAACCGTTGGTTCTTAACCTAAAGTTCTGAATAACCGGGGTCGTAGCCAGGATTTCGAAAAAGGTGGTATAGCCCCAGTGGCGGCAGCGAAAAGGGTGTCCAGGGTGGCTGTAACAGATTTTTTTTTATTTCATAGATTCGCATTTTCCTATTAACGAAAATGAGCTATAACTACTCCGGCGTCAAACACTTTTAGCAAAATTCATATATATGTATTTTTGTTTTTGTGTGTATAAATTGACGGATTTTTGATATAAGTTTCTTAAATTCAGATTACAACATTTCTGACGTAATTCTTTCTTTTCTTCTACGATATGGCAAAGGTGAAAAAAAATTTGCAACCGAAATCGTGGTATATACCCAATGCCTACGCCCTGACGTATAGCTAACAAATTTTGAACTACGGTTAGCACTTTGCGTCTATTTGGCTGACTAGCGTTACCTGTCGATGGCTTATAAACTATTTAGTGCAGACCTAGAAATGCTGTTGGGAATTTAATAGATCTAATCAAAAGCACACTGGACGAACACAAAGACTGAAAATATATATTTTTATCTTATACAAATGGCACCAAGGCATGTATTGCAGCCACCGTTCAATTTGCTAGGCAAATTTGGTTTGGCAATGAAAAAACTTTTACAAATTTTGCTATTCAGGTATTCAAAAGTCATATAAACAGAACTTCGATTCTGGTCATAACTAGTCGGAAACGGAACACGAATTTGGCCAGAACCAAATCCGGGATTGATTTTGTTCCCTGATATATATATATGTATATATATATATATATATATATATATATATATATATATATATATATATATATATATATATATATTTTAAATATAGATATATATATATATATATATGTATATAAATGTATATATATATATTTATATATATATATATATATGGAAAATCACCGCAACCGAAATTATCCGGTATCGGAAGAATTTATCGAAATTATCAAGCGAGATAAGATTAAATTTAAATATAAAAAGGTATACTTACTTTTCTGTTCGATGGCCAGAGACATTGTTCAGGCTAGCGTTTTGCAACCAGTGCCCTCAGTTACATGAAGATGATGATTTTCTGATCAGAATGCAAGTTGAAGTAAGTTTAAAGCAATATTATATCAGCATTTATAAGTACAGAAATTATCCCTGGGCTAGAAATTTAAAACGGAGCCGAAACCAGAACCTAGTAGTATATATTACAAATGTATATAAAATTGATGGAGGAAATAAATGTACTGCTGGTTTTTCCAAACCAGGGGACGGGCGCTGCCAGCCTCCCCCCTAATTATGGCTCCCGTGCCCCGGTCTGGCTCGGCCCGCCGCCCACAACCCCGGCTCTTCAAAATTTTGGCGCCCCCATTTCGATTTTTATCCCCAAAAGTGGTCAACAACACGTTGATTTTGCAGTTTTCTCAGTTTTTACACATTTAATTTCCCTTTTTAGCCCCAAAAATGCTCAAAACACTTTCATCTTTTATAATTGTCCTGCACCGGTTTTTTGCTCATGAAGAGGGGTCCTCATTTTGTGCTAATCCCACATTTCGCGAGGGTCCGTGGAGAATCCAGTACTGTAGATTACAAATGTGTTGAAAATAACCGTTACACTTCCTGTAATGTATTGTAACGACAATACTTTGTGTATTTGAAGAGTCCAGGAAGCAAAAAAATTCGCGATTTGGACATGTGTCTTTGTCTTTTGTGATCTGCCAAAACAAAAAAATGCCTCCCATTTTTCATCCCTGGGTAAACTATATATATGTTGCATTGAATCTTTGTGGCCCGCTTGGAACATACGTAGGCTGGGCAATTTCGCTTCGTTTCCGCTTGCCTGGACTTTGCTTCTAGTCATATATACGGTTGTTGTATGTTATTCCATAGGAATCCAGAAATTCTTTTTACGGTTCAAAAAGAACATTACAACAGGTTCTACTTTTTGAACAGACGTGCTATAGTTGAGATAAAGTAAGATATACTCCGCTTATTAACACTAAACACAGTCTCTTACCAAAAATGTAATTCTTGATTGCGTTGTAGACGTTTCTATATGCCTCACTACATGCGGATTTACAAAATTTACAAGCGCACTGGGTGGTGATTCAGGCGATTTATGATAGACAGGCAGCAGCATAAAATATTCACAGTTATGCCATGTTCAAGTTCGAAATTTACGATTTAATAACGTACTTCTATCAATCCATATTCTATTTATAACCACACATATATATTTATCCGACGTAAAGTTTGCTGGGCAATTTCTTAGGTTAAAATATTGCTTTCCCGACTGTGATGACATGAATCACGCTGCATGTAAAACGTATGTTTGTACCACAACTGGAAAAATATGAAAAAAATTTAAAGAAATATCCGGTGTGATATTTTGGCTTTTTCCTGAACGATTCTGGTTCCGGCAAAGTTTGGGTTCCGGTGAATTTTTTTCCTGTTTCATATCCTTTGAATACCTGTGTAACGGAATTTACTATTAATAAAATTTAATTATTATACCAGACAAAATTTGCTAACACGTTAAACCATAACTGAAACACTATTCTCAATGCTATTTTATAACATAAAAAATATATTTTATCTTCGTTTTGGCTCAGGTACATTTGGTTGCCTCTACTAATTTCCCAACACACGCATATATCGACCACTACTAAGGTTTAGAAGGCACAAATATCTTATTTTTGTAAGGCCTCAGCAATATGATAATGTCGAGTATTTCATATTACCGAGGACTGTCTGACAGCAGTTATTCACCCGGTGAGGGGAACTGGGGCTTGGCAAGCATGGTTGGTCTGTGTTTGTTGCCTATTTTGACGTTTGAAACTGAGCTGCCATTTTAAAAGCAAGACAATACACCTGCAGGGCATTAGAAGAATCATATTGGTTGTAATTTTCAACATATATATATATTAGTAGCTTCTTCTCAAAGGAGGGCGAGCGTACTTGCTACATGGAGGCAGGTAGCGAGAAACTGCCAAATTGTCTTTTTCACTATACACGTGACAGGGTAACAGGGTATCTTTTTATCGCGAATATTTCGCAAACTGGCGGAGCCTAATCGCATGACATGAGCTGAAAAGATTTGAACACAGCTGGTGTTTCGGGTTGGTGGTTCAAGTTGAAAAATTTGAGGTTACTTCCAGTAGGATTTTTCATCTAATCGTACAGGACTTGTTATTGGTAACGTAATATTATAACATCGTAGGCGGTAACGTTCTAAATTTATAAAACCGCAACAATAATTCGAATGTTAAGAAAATAATTTTTACGTTGTAGTGCCATAATGCTTGCCAAATTGGCTGCTTTTTACGTAAGCACAATTGCATTAATCGTGTCCAGTTACCCAACTTATGTGAGAAAATCTGTAACCACATCGAGCCACCAACGTACAACAAATTATTGAAAAAATACAAAAATTAACAGTACAAGAAATTATTGAAAAAATACAAAAATTCACAATTGTGTTGCGTGTTGCCCTATTTTAGCATTTATAGCCCCGTGCAGCACCTCGCGGAGGTAGGAAAACAGCTAGCGTACTTTTAAAACAACAAAACCATTGTGTTTCATAATAAAATAACCATATGTACCTATTATTCAACCCCAAAAAGCAAAATGCGCATTAATCCTTCTTTTAATTTTACCTTAGTGATAAGACCAGGTTCCGGTTCTGGCTAATTTCTGTTCCAGTTACTCACTGATATATATACCACCTGTCCCAACCAACGTGAGCGCCGTTGCTTTATCCACGAGTTTTCTCCACGTCACACGATCTGCCGCTGCATCGAGTAATACTGCCATCGGGTCGCAACCTCCACCAAGAAACGTCTTTGAACAACGGTTCCATATCTTTAATGATCTGTCGTCTCCAAGTTAATACTATCCTGTCATGAGATTTTTTTCATCCATCAAAATGTGAAACCATCAGCACCCTCCTTGCAAGGCGGTCATTATCCATTCGGAGAATGTGGCCTAACCATCTGATACGCTGTTGCTTTAGCATTGCTGCAACACCACAGTTCAACTCACATCGGTTATACAGTTCGGCATTGGAAATATGGTCTCGCTCAGTTACTCCGGCTATTCTCCTTAAACAATGTCGATCAAATATATCTAGCCTAGAAGTATCACTGCATTTTGCGGACCACGTTCCCGAACCGTATAATAGTGCTTTTCGGGCTCAGCTGTTATAGACTTTCACATTGGTGGCTGATATGTTTCACGTTTGCGCCATACTTTTGACAGACATCCAGATGCTGTGCCGCGGTCGTGTTGCGGTTGCTAATATCAATGCTGGAAGAACCGCAACCAGATATCATTGAACCAAGACAGAAAGAGTCGACTTTAGCTAGCTTTGCGTTAATCAAATTTATTACTCGGGTTGCCGCAGCAGCATGAAAGCGCCTTGTTCTTTTATGCATTTATCGTTAAATCAACCTGGCTAAAGTAGAAAATTAGCTTATTGACTTCTTGCATATTGACCCCCGACTCTGCTAGCAGCAGTATGTCGTCAGAGTACGTCAGGTCAGGTATACGAAAGTCTTGACTGTTTACAGCTATACCACAGGTTCGATTATTTAGTGCCATTGACAGAACCCAATCAACAACATAGTTAATCAGCATCGGGGATTGTATTGACCCTTGTCTAATTCTTTTGCGAATAGTAAAACAATCAGAGATAATGTTGTACCAGTGCCCGAACTTTGGTGTTTGTGCTACCGTACATTTCCTGGATGATACTTATGCTACCGACACTAAACTTAACCCACGCCCCTCAACAATTCTATTTTGTTTTTTCGGTTAAACTTCTGTTACCGTACGTTTTTGGTAAACCGTAATCTTGGCGCAGACTTGTTCGCGAATACACAGCTCTGCGATAGTAATCTGGCAAATTTGTGTTGGCGAAAATGCAACGAAAATTACCGAATTTTTTCGAACGAAAATCTGCTGGATTTGGATTCGATGGCTTTGTTCGCGAGCATTACGAGCTAAACCAAGGGACCTATTAATTTATTACGTTAAATTTGCTCGCGAACAGCGCAAATACAAATCAAAAACATATATATAGCCATTAGATAACAGCTTTCACTGCAATTTCACAATCGTCAAAATTCTGTTAGAACGCAAGGTGTAATTTTTGGTATATACTTGCTTCTGATTGTGCCAACTTTCCGTTATAGAAAAACCGATGAAATTTCCGCATTTGTTTCATAACAATGGTTTGCCACTCTCTATCGGCTATTACAAAATAGGATAGTCGATGGACGCAAGGCGTGCATTAATAGCTTCGGCGAAATGCCATCAGCCTCTATTATGTTGTAAACACCTTGACGATCAACGGAGTCAAAAGCTGCCTTCAAATCTACAAAAGTCACAAATGATGACTGTCTGAAGTCTTGACGAAGCTTTAATATCTGGCGCAGGGTTGACATTTGATCAACACAACCTCTGCCTGGATCGGAACCCGGCCAGCCCTTCGCGTGTTAAGTTGTCTCGATGGACTTTGAATCTGTTCACAACGACAGCTTCCAACATTTTAAAAGCAATATTGAGGAACGTTATACCTCTACAATAGTGTTCGCACAGAGTGCGGTCGCCTTTCTTAAAGATAGGTATCATAATTGCCGTCATTAAAAATCGGCATTACAATTGCCGTGTTCCAAACAGCTGAGATATTATTATCCATATTTTCCTTAAAAGCTGATGTAAAGCGTTAAAAATGGGTTGACAACCAGCTTTGAAGACTTCGGGTACAATTGCGTCTTTACCGGCTGCTTTTCCATTTTTCAACGATTTTTTCGCTGTTTTGCTCTCAATCTCCGATAGAAGTTCATTCGTTATTGTCTGCAAAATACATTCCGCATCATCCAAGCTCGTCATCTTCGGTGGGTTTGCCGGCTTTTTAGCATTCAGCAAATTGGTGAAGTGTTCTGTGCAATGAGTTTGCGGCTGTTGTTGTCAGATCTTTTTTACCGCTGTAATTGTTATATAACTATACTTTTTGATTACGTCAACAATGGTTTGCGGTTTGGCGATCACCTTTTTCAGCAGACTGAACAATTTTGTGTAGTCGCCAACTTGGTTGTAATGGGTTAGCTAACTTGCGATATTGTTTCCAGTAAGCGTTCACATTTTCTGTGAGCCTGCGGTTTCATTAGTATACGCTTTGGAGCTACGTCATTTGCTATACGGAGTTTAGTACCATCAGCCAAAGCTTCGGCGGATACCCACTGGACCTTTTTCGCCCCATTCGGCTGCAAAAGCTTTCTGGCTTCCGTCACCATGGCATCAGCGATACCATTATACCGTGCGTCGACGTCGTCGTCCCCCAGACAGATGTTCAAAGCGATTCCGATGTCTTAGTTGGAGTCATTGCTCGTAATCGTAGTCCGCCCACCTTGTTGTATCAACACGTATTGTATTATTTTTGCCCGATTTGATGATTGACAGTTTTAAGCGAACCGTCATCAACAGCATAGCGTGATCAGTGGTCGATGAGTTGCCCCAATAACTTTTTGCAATCTTTTACTGAGGTCTTAAATCTTTTTTTTACCAGGCAGTGGTCTAATTGGTTCCTATACATTGCGTTTGATGAGTGCCACGTTTCTAGGTGCTGACTACGATGTTAGCTGTAAACTAGGGATGTACCGGGGCATAGTCCGGTCCCGGTAGGTGCCGGGCTACTGTTTCAGAAAAAATATTTTTGGTACCAAATTAGTTTAACAGATAAACAATCCGGAGCTTTAGCCGAAGATATAATGCTTGCTACTAACTAGGACAGTGCAAATTCCATATCACCTTCCTGAATAATGTGAACTTTAGCTCACAACGTACAGTTTATTAAACTAATAAACTAAAATGTTAAAACGATTTGTGTTGAGTGTCATTATAATTGTTTTAATGCATGATACAATATTACAAATTGTTGAATTATTTTTAAGTAATAATCTTGAAGAATAGTAATTAAACAATGATTAAGTTGTTGTTATATTTGCACACATGCCGACGATGCATCTATGACAGTAGTGTAGAACCCCCGGCAAGAGAGGGAAACCCCAATTTTCTGGGGGAGGGGGGTCGGTACCGTAGTGAGGACCTTTTTGGTCGCCGGCATCAAATTTTCGCCTATGAGTTCACCTTACTCCGCGGGGGGGGGAAGGGAGTCCTGATTCTCCAGGGAATTTTACCCCCTCTCACCCCCAGTCGGCATGTATGTATATATGGTATATATGCTCTATATGCGCTGGAAAATCGAACACATAGTACTTTTCGGCTAGTCCCGGCCCGGCCGGGACAAGCATAGCCCCGGCACCGGTAGAATTCTTGCCCCGTTACAACACCACCTAAACAAGGAGTTGGTTTCGGTAAAAGAAACCAATCCTGGTCCATTATCAGTACGCGTGCCGATTTAGAAATTGCCAAGACAGGTGTCGTTTTGGAACCAATACTAGAGTATTAAAATCCTTCACAACAAAGTCTTTTCCGAGACCTTTGCTCAAGACGTCCGCTAGTTCTTCATAGAACAAGTCCTTCTCCACTAGGTCTGCGTCATCTGTTAGAGCATACACAGCAACAACGGAAAGGTTTCGATGTAAGCGAGCGACTCTTTAACTTGCGGGTTCCATGACAATGCATACTTTGCCCTCTCGATGAGTACGAATCCAACTCCTTGCCCTTCGTTTTCTGATGCACCCGAAAAAAAGAGCTTGTAATCTCCGTAAGTACCAGAGAGAGATGACAATTTTTCTTAATTCCATTGCCAGGAAGGTTATGTTCAGGCACTGCAGCAATATCTACCGACCTGGCTTGTAGCGAGTGTACCAGTTTGGCGTAACCTGTCTTTCGTAATGTCTGTACATTCCAGCTAGTGATTTTAATTGCTCGCTTTGACGGATCTATGACTTGAATTGCCGTTTCCACATGACTCGCGGACAAGCAGTCCCGCGCGAATGCTTACTCACTTCTCGCGTCGTCCACAGACGGGTGATGACGCGCATCGCCTTCCCAAGACGCAGTAGAATAATTGTGGTTGTTGTGAAGATAATTCATGTTTGAAGTATTAGTTTCTCGGAAGGTTTGACGTCATTGGGTTACCAACTCCAATGATCTCCCACTCCAAGCAGGCAAATGTTGCACAGACGCTGGAATGAGTGTACATGTAAGAAGACGGTGACTGCCATACATACGCTTCCAATGCACTTCTAGATTGCCAGACCACACACCGTCGATGAACTGCAAGATGCCAGTTTTCGGGTTGACATTTTATCGCGGTTTATCACCCACTAGTCGTTTAATCTATGCCTAAGGACTATTTATTTGTGGCTTGTCACCGAATAATTCTGTTGCAGGTTATCACTAGCTGCTTGTCATCAAGGCATTTCTTGGCATTTTATAGAGAATAGAGCTGAGCTACTCCAGACCCACCAATACATTCTAATGATGATAACCGTAGCACCTGATCTAGCCGGCGCGCGCATACTTACCCCTGCCGAGTGTTATCCTTGAGCGGACTCCCACTACTCCACGGCCTTGAGTCGTGCACTCTGGGAAGACGCTGGAACTAGTCCAACCTGTGCCCATATATTTCAGGTAATAACCGGAACCAGCAAAAAGACCAGTCCTTTTAAACTGGATCTGGAACCGGAACCTGGTCTTCGAAACTTATATATAGTAATGATGAAGGATGAAGGTATATACAGTGGATTTAAATGTATTTTAAACTTAATGTATTGTGATGACATTATTGCATATCTGGAACTCAGGGAATAACCGGAACCAAAATTTGCCGGAACCGGAACCAGCAACCGGAACTGTCCATTTAAACCAGATCCGGAACCGGAACCTGGTCTTCGAAATTTATATATAGTAAAACAGATGATGGAAGAAATGAAGGCATAGTGGATTTAAAATGCATTAAAAATAACTTTTACATTAAACTTAATGTTTTGCGATGGTATTATTGCCTTTCTGAAACTTTAGAGAGACTGAGGAAGCTAATAATGTTTATTTATCGATCAAATATGTCGATTTTTGGACACCCAGAGCAAAAAAATGCCTTCCACTATACACCATTGCATATACTGCGTCAAATCAAATATGCTTACAAAGCTTGGAGCGTAGAATACACACTTTCGCTCTATCTCCAGTCGCCTCCCTTTACTACACATACGTTTGTTGCATGTTCTTCTGTAGGAAACTTAAAATTATTGGTTTATATGATTCTAAGAGAAAATAATAGATAGAAGGTAATTTTCTGATCAGTGGTCAGAGACACTGTTTAGGCTAGCGTTGGACAAACAGTGCCCGTCATTTAGATCATAATGATGATAACTTTCTAATCAGATTGCTATAAATGAGACACACTGTGATGCTGCTCCCACAGTTTCAATAAATACAGTTCATTGCCAAGAAAGCCGTTTCTAGCTGCGTTGCAGATAACGTTAGTTTACTTCAATTTAGACTGATTTAACCAAGTTTACAAGCGCACTGGAGGGTGCTTGAAGGCAATTTATATTAGCCAAGCACACATTAAGTACTTCCACTGGAACTTTGAAGAGACTGAAAGCTAATGTTTATCTATCGATCAATATGTTGGTTTTTATAACCCTAGATCAAAAAATATACCGCCTTGCGTAAATTGCATCAAACTGAATGTGCTTATATATAACGCGTGGAGTGCAGACGATTTCGCTGTGTCTCTAATCGCCTCCCTTTACTAGACATACATTTGCTACATGTTATTTCGTAGAAAACTTGAAATTATTGGTTTATATGGTTCTAAAAGAAAATAAAAGAAGGTATGCTATAATTTTCCGATCAGAGGTAAGAGACAATGTTTAGTCTAGCATTGGGCAACCAGTGCCAGTCAGTAGATGATGAGATTCTTATCAAAATGCTATAAATGAAATAAACTGTGATACTGCTCGCACTGTTTCAATAAATACAGTTCAATTCCAAAAACACAATTTTTGTCAGCGTTGCAGATAGATATGTTATTTTGCTTCAATGTACACTGATTTAGAAAGTTTACAACCGCATTGGCTGGCGCTTGACGCAATTTATGTTAACCAAGTTTACAGCTAAGTACTTCTAAATAATCCATACTCTGTTATCGTGTAGGATCTATTTAATTGTAACATACACCGCAGACTCATGAATGGGTAAAATAGGTTCTGCACGCATCGACCTGGCTTTGATTCGTTATCAAACTCTTGCAGGATCAAGATAAGAAATTGATACTGAAATTATGTGTCCACTAAAAGTACAATTTGCTGAGTTAATCTTTTCTTCTGTTTAGTTGTATTGGAATTTGATCATTGTGTATATGTAGCATTCGGCATATTTCAGCCGTAGTATCCGAAGTGGAAAATAAAAAATGTTTTATTGTTAACTGAAGGGTTGACTGAGTAGGCGAGCTAAATTTATTTATTAACTGAAGGGTTGGCTGAGTAGGCGAGCTAAATTTATTTATTAACTGAAGGGTTGGCTGAGTAGGCTAGCAAATGTTTTTGTTTTGACTGAAATTATAAAGTGTTGTTTTTTACTTGTTAGAAAAAACATACAGGTATTTGTGAAGAAGCACTTTAGCTTAAAGTTTGAAATGTCACAACAGCGGTATATAAGTTGGTGTAAGTTAGCTGCAGAGTGCTCATTGTTTTTTTGAACAGTTGTAGTTTCATGTGTGCTTTAAAGTAAAGCCAGTGTGGAAAAATAGTTAGTTCTTTATTGTTCCGATGGTTTCTATTACATAACCACTAGGCTTCATAAGCCTCTATTAACAAGGCTGCATAAGCCTCTACTAACAACACTAGGCTGTATAAGCCTCATTGAAACATACAAACAAACAAACCTTGTGAGCATAATCCGGCTGTGTAACCCTTGCCGTAAGCAGGTTGTATAAACCTCAGGCTGAATTAGCCCTTCGCCTATCAGAAAGTATAATCGCGAAGCACAGATTCTATCCATCGCCTAAGGCTCTCTTAATCCCGTACTGATTGCTAACAGCAAGTATTAGTATCATAAGCGTGTTTCGTAGTATTTCCGCATACTACGTTATAATGACGTTATATATATTACGTATGTTTGGGCCACAGATGAAACAAAAATGTGGAAAATTTTTAAATGATAATTCCAGTTCCAGTACGGTTTTTGCCTTTTTCCGGATTTTCGTCGGAACCGGAATTCCGGTTACTCCTTGATATATATGGAGCAAATATAATAACATAGGCGAGCAAGTTTTTATATTTATTACTATTCGCACCGATAGACTTTATATACCATTTCAGTCCTTTCGTCAGGATAGTTTTTCTAAATATCTGAGGAATGAATGAAGTTATTCCCTTTGGTTCTCGTGCATATTTTGCCTATCTCATGTGACGCTGTATGGCTCTTTCAGGCAACGTACCCTATGAGGTAGGTTTGTGACCGAAGTAAATATCTTAAAACATAGGCTTCGTATTAAAAAAGTTTGCATTTGTTTGGTATGCGATGTTGATCAACACTTTTTGGGAGACTTGTTGATAATGAGCTAGGGACACACAATAGAGTCCCAAAAGAACCCATTTTAGCCCTTTATATATCTCATTTTTTATGATCATCGTTACTAAGCATTATATGGCCACTATAAATGATTTCGAGGCTGCTGAAAACGATGAGATGAATGATTGAAATATATCTGTGACAGCTGTACTTTTTTTAACCACACTGTATGCCCTGGGTCCCCTCCCGTCATGAACCGTGCTCGTGGTTTCCAGAATGTTGCATTTTGTTGTTTGTAAAGGTTTCAAGGATGCTGAAAACGATGGAGTGTTTCATTTGAACTTATCTGTAACCGATGTACGTTTTTGGAATGAGACTATATCCTTTGGGATCTTGCCTCCCACAATCATGCATGATTTCGTACTATTTCGATCGATTTTAAGGTAAGGTTTTCCATACAGTATGGCACTAATCAACCATTGACGCGGAACATGGCTCGGGCATGTCCGACCAAAGTCTAGTGACCGGCTTCCCAGGGCCATATTCCTCACCATATTGTGTAATTTATGTTACATAAGCTTGTAGCTATGTAAAACAATATTATATATATATGGTCTCTGAAGAATCTGTCCCATTAACATTAAGAATTAATAGGTAACATTTTCCGAAAGTTTCAACGCCATATTGGTTATAAAATTACATACAGAATGGTATGTTTGTATGATTTTGAATTGTTATACCTATGAAAAAATGCGTTTTGAGAGACCCACTGGGGATCCGACATGGTCGCCATCTGTAAACGTACTGTATAATATCTAAGCCAGAAATGTTATAGTTTTAAAACAATTCAACTACATAAAAGTTTTTAATTGAAATTTAATCCATTTGTCGGGTTCAAGAAAGTAGCGATCATTGCCACCCCCTGACACGGCTTGTCGGGGCAGCTCGCGGATTATAAAGGGGTGATGCAATTTCTTGAGTAATTAATTGTAAAAAGTAGGGTAGCTACAGATTATATTTTTGTTGGTATTTAGATTAAATTTAGCAGCATCTACATAAGAGAATCTTTATAAATTACCAAATATGTCTAATTAAAACGTAAAATTATTTATTTTTTGGTAACCAATTTTAAGCAGTTAAATGTAAGTGGTGTGCAATTTCTATAATTTAAGAAGCTAGGGTCTTAATATATCTGGTGGAATTATTGGCACTGCAAAACAATGTTATTTACAAAACGTGTTGGGTATATTGATTGTACATTGATAGATGACTGCCATAAAGCTGTAACGGTGTAAATGTGCATTCGCCTAAGGGCGATGCATTAAGCAAAAGCGCCACTGGCTAACGAGCGAATGTTTATTAAATTACATTGAAATATCTAATGGCTCTTTATAACACATTACAAATGCCATAAATAACTGATTATAATGGTTTATTGGAATATGTGGATTGAGAAATCACTCTCAGAGTAAATAGCGCTAGTATACGCAGTTAAACGTTCGCAAATAGGAGCGTATATCTATCTGGCATAATCCCAAGTTATATCAGTGTTCCCATTGCTAATAAATAAAAGAACATTCCTAAGAATGTTAAACTTTTTTAATTTGCGTTTGCCTTCATACTCAATATTATGCGGTCGAAAATCATTTGATCTGTTATATCAAATTTATTATTTTGCAATACAGAGTAAGCATTTTTTTGTACAATACTTTTTAAAAATCGTCCGCTATAACCTCTGGCTAGCAATTTTTTCCAGAAACGGGATTAGATATATATTGCCGTGTTCAATAGTTCCAATTGTTGCACAAAGTGGTTTCCGCTAAGGTATTAATTAGGAGCTTTTTTATTCTTAAATCCAACAGATCATTAAATTATGTTATGCTGCGTGCGATCCATTTGATTGTTTAATCACAAAATACCGTGTGAATTGATGCCTAGTGAAAAGAACTGGAATTTTTATGATGGGTTGGACTGCTGTTATGATAACGAGAACAGTAAATCAACGGAGGAAAGAGTAAGTTAATATACCTATTAGGAGTCGACGAAATACTGATTCCCATTGAATACTATTCGGTCGGGTTTCGAATCCTTGAAGTTATAGTATGACAGCTTTTCCAAACAGCTTAGAGGCGCCATCTATTCGGACCCCCTCAAGTACTCTCCCTGGGAAATTTTAGCTTCCTGCCTGTTCATGACCCAGATATTTTAGTTGTCTACGCGGTTCAATAATAGTGGAATTTTTCTGTTAACATTTTTCTAATTTGGCTGAAAGATCTCCATTTTTTCCTTTTGGTGCTAAAAGCAGCTGAAATTTTCTCTTGCCAGATATCCGTAGTTGCAGGCTATCGTTCAGTTACATTCATATACATATTTGTCGTTCCTCTTGGTCAAGCTACATACAGTACTTCCCAGAACCATAAGACTTATTATTTCTCCCGCTTACTTTTTGTCCTGTACGTACAACAAAAGTGGACAGTTTTTGGCGCCAAAATTTAATGTCACCCAGGGTTCATGACATATACAGAAGCAATGAAAGTAAATCTTTTTCTCAGTTAAGTAAATCTATAAGCCCAACATTTACCTTCAACAAGCAGGAAACACAGTTAGCCACCTTCGAAATACGAAAATTTAAAACATTCAGTATTCGACCGGATATCGTAACATCTTGCATTACACACGCTACCGAATATTTAGTCAAGCCCTACTATATATTTGACATTGGATTTGCTTCGTAGGAGTTTGTTATTATGCTCCTTATAGTAACATTTTTGTCTTTATGTTTACCCTAGATACCTAATTTAAATAGTGATACATCCTGAGCGCCCGGACCAACAAAATCAAAATTTCACCTAACAAACAAAATTTTTGTCCAACAATGTATATACCAAAATTGCTGAGACTTATATTTTAGAGGCATTCTTGACTTACAGCGTAAATACATAGAGAAACGTTATGCAAACACGTCACGGAATTACACAGAAAATCTGAATACGAAATTTTATTTCGGAAAAATTTATTGTTACAAAAATTTCAACGTCCTGGACCGGTCAAATGGGCTTGGGCGGACAAATTTTAAAGTATCGGGTCGCGGACATCACTATACGTAATACATAAAACCGATACAAATCGATGTGCATGATTGTAATCTGGATGAGCAAAAAAGGACATCATATCCACACCTCCAAAGTCGAAAGGTTGGTATATGTTACTTAGAAACAATGAACAGTTTACTATAGATAACCTTAGAACAAATAACAATGTATTGTGCATGCTTATAAATTAAGGTTTTTTAAGAACAATTAGCAAGACTCATTATTTAAATCATGTATCTGAAATTATAGTTTAGTGGCAAAACGTGCAAAAATAAAACAGAAGCTTAGCTGGTTAATAAAAATTAGCAATCTTAAGTATTTGATTAGTGTTTGAAGATTTTCATTGCGTATGTAAGTTGGCATTGCTAAATGTTCATTGCACAAGACTGACATTCTAAGTAGTGAAGGGTGGGGATATGGTTTACCATATCAAGGTAGCATAGCTGGGATATATGGGATATCTGGATATCCTAAGCATATCATAAAATTTCTAACTTATGTAGATTTCCAAAACTGAACTGGACTGCCACTCACCACAATACAACTAAATTTTATGAAGTATCAATGGTTTTAGATTAGATATATATAAAGAGCAATGTTCTTTTATCATGTACTTAAGCAGCAACGTGTGGCGTAACCGTACGGGGAACCAGTGCCCGTCGACTAGATGATGATGACGATTTTCTGATCAGAATTCTATATATTTGCAACAAGCAATAAAATAGTTGCTACAAGCATCGACCTGGTTTTGTTTTATTAAACTCATGTATGGTCAAGATTAAAAATTTCAACTGAAATTATATATCTTACTTACGTTTACAGGGTAATTTGCTGAATTAATATTCTTTTGTTTGGTTGCATTGGAACTTGATTATTGTGTATATAAATCATAGGCGCAAATTCGCGGGGGGTCGGGGGGGTCCGGACCCCCCCAATATTTTGAAATTTAAAACAAGATTGACACAGCTCATTCGGATTTTATTTACATGAGAGAATTGTGAAAATTGAAAATGTTGGAAAAATTTTAAAATTCTTCCTAACGATAATGACTGTTCAAAATATATACAGTTAGGCGTTGGTACGCTGTAGTTGCATTTAACATTTGAATTGATAATGCCACTTAACATTTAATATATGAGCACTTACAAAACTCCTTGCGGTAATCAAATGTCTAATTTTGTACCGCCTATTGCGGCACCTTCACAATTGCCGTCCAGACTCGTTTTGGTAATCGTTAGTGAAAATTTTTGTATTGCTTCGGTTTCAACAATATGTGCTGCCTTTGGATTTCACATTGTTTTATATATTATATGCTTTATGCCCATCTTTATTTTGGAAGTCTGAGAATTGGGGTCGACGGCTCGGGGTCGATATCGTTGCATTGCAAGGAGAAGGGAAGCCAAAAATAGGAGTCGAATGTCTCCCCTTGGAGGGGAAAAATTTTCAAAATTTACATTTACACGTTTCAGAGGTATATCGAGCCATCCTAAGCATTTGTGTACCATTCATCCCGATTTGCATGCCTTTTATCCCAATTATAGTACATATATGTTCATATATATATAATGAAGTTGATAGTAGCAGAAAATATCTCTCGACCGAGAATGGTTCCAGTGCTCTAAGACTGACAGGTATAGCACGCTGAGTGAGCACGCTTAAAAATAGTGAATTCCAAAAATGATACTTTGCCGAAATTGTTTCTTTTTCAAACTTGACCATATGTTTTTAATATGTGAGTTGATTTAGAGGTGCTTCCCACCACCCGGTGCAGAATTTAATGCGCTTTATGCGTTGAAAATGTTGGCATCTGCGTCCGGTACGTGGATGACGAATTTAGTATCCACGAAGACTTCATTGGATTCTATTCCGTACCAAACACAACTGCAAAGACATTGACAAGTGCCATTCTAGACGTCTTAACGAGGCTAAATCTGCCGACTGCAAATTTCCGCGGACAAACATATGACGGTGCATCCAATATGAGCGGTATATACTCGGGCGCCCAGGCTCGAATGAAAGAAGTGCAACCGCTTGCCTTATATGTTCACTGCGGTGCCCATTGTATCAATATGGTAACCCAAGATGTCTTAGAACAATCGCCATTTATCCTGGACTGCATGAATTGGATTAATGAATTGGGATGCTTATTCTCTACAAGCTCAAAAATGCGGTCAACATTCAAAGGTATTTCTGTGGGCCAGTCATCACATATTCTGCGACCCCTATGTCCGACGCGATGGACAGTGCGGACACCAGCTATAATTCAGGTTATTAATGAGTACAGCAAAATTTGCGAAGCACTTGACGAAATGTGTAGCTCATCAACTGGAAAAATGGCATCCAAATGTCGCGGATTGCTTGAACAGTTCGAAAAGGGAAATACATTTCTTGGCCTATTAATAGCGCGTACAGTAATGGAGCCACTGGAGACTTTGAATACGGCAACACAAGGAGGGACCCAAACAGTCGCTGGAATGCTTAACGCTGTCAATGCTGTCTCCAAAGCGCTAGCCACCAAACGTACCGCTGAAGCATTTCAAATAATATACAGAAATGCTGAACGCGAAATTGCTGAAATGGATCTAGTCCCAATAAGTATGGCACGTAAGCGACGACCACCAGCACGTTACACAAACCCCAGTACTGCTCACCATCACGAATGTGCTGAATCTCAGTACCGGCAACACTATTTTACATTGATAAATACTGCCTTACAGCAACTGCAAGCCCGATTCAACCAACCTGACCTCATCGTTTACCGTGGCTTGGAATCTGCTCTTCTGCTTTATATTATAAATATTACATATGTTTGGACCACAGATGAACCAAAAATGTAGAAAATGTTGACATTTTTTAACCGGAATTCCGGTTCCGGTATAGTTTTTTTGCGTTTTGCCGGGACCGCAACCGCCACACGATTTTCGCCAGAACCGGAACAGGAATTCTGCTTACTCCATCCTAGGTAACTATCCTTCGCGTTTGCATCGAAAAACGGAGACCACCATCGAGAGCTACAACTCTGTTGTTTTGCATTTATCTATCAGAGCTGTTCGTTTTCGAGCTATGAGCCCAAGTTTAAAAAATGCACCAAAAAGTGAAAATGTCAAAATTTTTACAAAGCATGTTTTTTGCGTGTTGGAGGTGAACTACGGGATTATAGGGTTATTTAACCCATTAAACAAGTTGGTTTCATTGTTTTAAGACCGTATTAGCTGTACTGTTAACACTATGGGCCGGTGTTAGAGCTGAATTTGGTAAATTTTGGTGCCAAACATCCACCGATCGTGTCTCTGGGTTTTCAGCGTTGCTAAATACGATAAAACAATTGTATATATATTTTTTAATAATTTTGTAATTTATAAATTTCAAAAGATTTTGTCCTTTTGGTCACCGG
The DNA here is from genome assembly GCA_030248225.1 of Trileptium ribeirensis. Classification (NCBI taxonomy): domain Eukaryota; kingdom Metazoa; phylum Nematoda; class Enoplea; order Enoplida; family Thoracostomopsidae; genus Trileptium; species Trileptium ribeirensis. The sequence continues at coordinate 35,463 of JASANE010019468.1, forward strand.
AAGTAGAAATAAAGGGTTCTTCGGTTTTGATATAATGATTGAAATGACCCTAGCGTTGTCATTGAAATATTGCCGGTGTATAATTGCTAGCACGGGCATTTACTCGGGCTTAGGGACCTGAATTTGGAACGACAAAATGGTCAATAAGCGCAGAGTACCCGCACTCGTCCGTTTGAGCTCAAGTTGCGAGTTACTAGTTTATAGTGTATATACACCATTTCATAAAGGGGAAATTTCGCTACTCGTGGTGATCCGTAGAAGGTCCAAGATATCCATAGCAAGCCGACTAGGAGCCAGCCAGGAGCGCAGGAAGTTTGACAAAATGCAGTCCAAATGGCGCCAACTTGTAAGCTTAGTTCAAACAGCCAGATCTCAATGCCTGAATTCGGCCAAAAATGATAATTTTGGGGATCTTGATCTGAAATGAGTTATCTGAATTACGAATCTGTAGAATTTGCTATGTGATAGAGTATCAATTTCAAAATACATATATATCTAATCTTCTGAATTAAAAATTTGTGTGGTTAATTTTTTTTGTTCAATCTACGACTTTATCCTTCAAAGGTCTCATTGCAGTTTTTGAAATTTCTTCGTAGATTGCAACCTGCATTTCTTCCTTCATCTGTTTTACTATATATATAGGTTTCGAAGACTTTATATATATATCGCGAAAGCCACGAACAAATCACGATTTTCCTTATAAACGCGTACACCAGTTGCCATGCAGCAACGCGTATGTAATGTTCGCCATCACTATTTTGCGATTCAGCATGGCATTATGCCAACCTCGTACAGACGAAAACGCTATTACCAATCGCGTTTTCCTCGTAAGTATGTTATAATACACTAATAGGCCGCATACAATGCTGTCTGATTCACAATGTCACCTAACAAATGCGGACAAACATGCGAAATAAACAAATGTGTGCTAACGGAAATCCAATTATGACATCGCAGAGCTCATGTGCGCGCTCACAAAAATGCGAATACCATTGAAAAATGTGATCGCGAATTTCTGCAGAAATCAATCCGTGATTATGACAAGGGAACAGCCTTAGTGTACGCAACTAAAGTGGACTCGCGCATAATGGTTTTTGTTTGGACGTGTCAAATATATCGAATGTCATTCAAAACTGTCCTCGCTCTCAATAATAGTTGGCGGAAACTAACTAACGCCATTCGCCCAATTCCATTCCAAAACTAGAGTATATATGCAAGGATGTTTGTAGAGATGAGACACACTGCTGCGTAGGATTCGTTTGCCGAACCTTGTATCAATTCTAGATCATATCTTTTAACTCGTCATATATCGATCAGGGTCCGCATTAAAAAAGTTAAAGCTTATCATGTATTTCATGTGTCATAAAATCATCTAGTTTGCTTCGTATTTGTCAATGAAGATCCTCAGTTCACGAAACGACAAGGCTAAAGGCTCGAAATGATTGCCATTGCAATTTAACCTAAAGTACGGTCAAAAGCGAGATAAGTTATTGCAGATATGGATGCCATGAGCACATCTATAATAATGACATTATAGGGTTTTCCTAATTATTCCACCAGTCTATGTGGCACTAATATATAATACTGTAGATGCTTTGTCTACTCGAGCACCATCAATATTACAAGCTCCAAGAGTAAAAGTAGAATTTACAACTATTAATACAAAATTCAATTGAGAATATAAAATAAGCAAATAACTGTATATATACTTTCAGATTTGCCATGTTATCCACCGCGGTACGTTGTGGTAGACTGCGGCCTCACCCGCACAGCAATTTGATCGACATGGACGGTCATGAACGTGACCTACACACCATGTCCTTGAACCACGGACTTTTATCCTACCCAGACCATTGGACCAGCAATTCCAGAGAGACCAAGGTTTAACAAACAAATCTGGACCATCAGGTTGTTGAGATCACCAAAATTAGACACCCATTCTGTGGGAGGGGGGTGGTTGGGAAAAACCACAATTAACTCAAATCTATTTTTAACCGTTAGTGATACAGCGTCCCCATGAATATTATGATCTGATTCAGTGGTCCAATAACCAAGTCGGTGTGGCATTGGTGGCGCAAGAGCATGGGTGTGATGTAAATTTGGTGGTGCAAGAATACAGGAGTAGGTGATGTTTATGGCAGACAATGTCTGTCATGTCACTTGGGGATAAGATTGAAATCGACCGTGGCGTACGGCAGACGACACAAAATGGGAAATAGCAAGTGTCATACTCTTCAGCATGGTCCGCTGTCTGGCTCTTCGTAGTGCTAGTACTCACTTAAAGCACGCGTTGTCTACTGCAGCTCCGTGCAAATAGAAGGATATTTGATCATATTTATACGGTTTTTGACAATCTGGAAGATATATGTGATACTAATTTTATTATAGGTAAACGCCACTCAGTCACGGCGTGAAGCATTCTTCAAGGATCAGCCGATGCCAAGCAGTAATGGTGTGGCTGTGGGTGCCTCGGGGAATTCATCCGTAGCCAACCCGAGTAATCATGCGCAAAATCCGTACAAGCCTGCACCTTTAGCCAATGGAGAATCCGGGTTAATTTCTCGAGATGGAAGTAGGCACTATATTCTTTACATTAACGGAGCGAGAGGAGTCCGCAAATACATTTGCTAACGGAAAAATCGTAAAAATTCCTTTTTTGTCTGTTTGTGGAGATTATAATTCATCACCGGATTGAAGGATCTTCACATATTTTAGTTGATCACAAGTTCAGTCTATTTGTGTCCTTTCAGTAGATGCTAAACCCGCCGACCAAGTCTTCCAGGTCGAAATAGGCCTCGGAGGGATCAAGTGTCACAGTTTTGAACCTTGGCCATCCCGTTATATATCCTTCGCGACCTATATCTCCAGATAGGAGATTTGCAACAGCCATGGTATTGAGAGCTACAACTTTGTATATAGTTATACATTTTTGTTAGAGCTGCCGTTTTCGAGGTATGAGCCAAAGTTTAAAAAATACACCAAAAAAGTGAAAATGTCAATTTTTACAAAGCAAGTTTTTTTGCTAGTTGGCGTGAAACGTGAGACTATACGATTATTTAACACGTTAAACAATCAGGTTTCATTGTTTTAAAACAATATTGGTTGTGTTATTAACCATGCGGGACTGTGCCAATATATATTTATTTATTCTTAACTGCGGTTGTGTCTTTAGTGCGCTAAATTCGAGAAAAACACGCAATTGTACCAAATCCGCAGCGGCGTAGAAAGGATGCATAACCCATTATGCTATTTTGCCGCAAAGATATGGCCACCTAGCTGTCCCTTTTACTGCTTTAGGTTATGCCCAAGCTGAAGTTTGCGACGGCGACAGTCGAAAAGACTTGCAGCTCGTTTCTAAATTATAGTCTTGTGGCGACTAATCAGAGCGTAGCATATCGTAGTGGAGATCGTGTGTTAACAGGTCTGAAAGCTTTAAATTGCCGTCTGTGTGTGGGTGTGATCGGTCATAACTCGGGAATGACTTAACCGATTGTCATGATCTTGGGATCATTCGAACCGGCATAATCGATTTAATATGTACATCCACCGGCGTTTTTTGATTTGAGGTTTAGTTCCGGGGTCAGAGGTCAAAATGAGGGTTATTACTCCATTTTAGTACCCATCACGGAAGCAAGATTATTTTTATCTTAACTTTCGATTTTTTCTCTGGTTAGTTGTATTTCATAGTAAAGTCACAAGTGCCGATGCCTCTTTTTTGTTTTTCGATAAAGGCTCCTGTTCTGGGGTTTGAGGAGTGGCACCCTCGTAGTTCGTCGACCCAAAATTTGAAAAATTTCTGACGTCCTGCACGGCTGAAAAGTTTTACTTGGGGGGTTTAAGGTATGGGAAACTCATTGCTCTGCTACCCATGGGTACGGGGGTATGGCGCCCCTGTATCAAAGCTAGTCCTACTAAGTTTCAACAAGAACCCGTACGATGTATAATGTAGCACTCAGAACCTAGGACTCAGCTCACCACACAAGCTTAGTATGAACCTCCAAGAAATATCAAGGACACAGGAGTCTCTGAGCAAAATCAGTCACGCTAAGTTAACTAATCCAATCTTAAACACAGAAAGCTAGGATACACACTCACTAAAACCTCTCTTATTATTGTCCCAAGGTTATTACTATGGTCAAAATAAAACAACAATTGAAACGGTGAGAGCGACCGTGAGGTCTAATAGTACTGCAGGGCAACCACAGTTAAAATTCTCACAAATCAAGGAAGGGGATAAGCGTCCTCCCAACAAAATCTACCTTATAATATAGGAAGGGAATAATTCGTCCTTCCTCACGCAATAACTTTTAATGCTATTGCAAAACAGTTGAAGACCTACTTACCAGCTTCGGTTTCTTCGGAGATTAACTCACCGACTGAGCTGTGCAATTCGGTTATATACCCGAGAGCCTTCACCAGATCTAGATTTCCCCAGACCTACAAATTCTAGGAAGTCCACCCACCTAACAAAATTTTAAAGTGCTGCCTCGATGGTATGTGCTTTTAAAATGATTTTATAACTTTTAACTGTGGCAAATGATATGATTCAATGTTGAACCAAAAATTAGCAATTTTAAAGCACATAAAATGTTGCTACACCCTCATGGTTCGGGGTCAGAGGTTAAAATTAAGGTTTTTACCTCTCGACCCAAAATTCCTAATTTTATTGTGACGTCCTGGGAGGCTGATAGCTTGCACTTGGGGTTTTCGCACATAGAAAACTTATTGTCTGTATTAGTTTTTCAGGGTATTTTTTTACAAAACGGACCCTGGGTCCAACTTGGGTCCAGACCTTAACCGCAGAGTCCAGATTTACAATTTTTGGCTCGAGAATTTCACGAATTTTATACAATAAAGAAATGTAGTTACAAAGCCATACAAAATTCACACCACCTCGCCAACTGCAAAATATTGGACCAAATTTCATGTACGCCTTTGTCAGGTGTACAGTATCTGTCGTTTGTGGAGTTTCAGCACGCTAACGATATTTTGTATATCTTGTTAGACTGTTTATCTGATTTATCTGCTTATTACGTACGTTTATTTTATATATAGGTTATGAAGAGATTGCTTATTACGTATGATCCAAAGCAAACGCAACAAACCTAATAAAATTTTTTAGCAAACCCAATGTCTTCTGAATCCGAAATTGCCCTGGGTCCAGCAAAAATTTTTTGGGTCCAGACCTACCTGTGGACTTAAAAAACTTTGTTTTGTATGCTTCACTACGCTCTGCAATTCGATAGAGTTACTAATACACAAATAGTGCAGAACATTAGTTGTGCGATTGTGTAGTACATACTTTGAGTTATGGTAAATATGTTTTAACACGTGTTGGATCTGGTTCGTTGCTTTGGCTTGTAATATTTTGTTCACGACAGCCAATTAAATTTTTTAGTTATTTTTAGAACTTGGTTGAGGTTGTACTGGCAGATGAATAATAGGAGATATGCTATATAGAATATAGAAGCACCAGAAACACCCATGGGATCCTTTTGCGTCTATTTGGAATTCAGCATGTATATATACATTACTTGTGTATATGCTACATTGTGTTTACTTCCTGCCCACTTCGAACTTGCACCATAGTTATAGCTTATTGATATTATGAAGTAAGCTCGCTGTGCTAATGAAGCTTTTGCGTGTAGCTGCTTAAATTAGACTTATTGCTTTACGTGGACTAATAAATCTTTTTTATGCTATATTTCAAGAACCGGAGTTTTAGCTGGTTGTAAATACTATGGCATAAACGCACTGTCAATTATTGTGGTTCAGGATTGAAGTAGTATAGTATATAATTGAGGGCGCACGTATTCTATGCATGATTTATGCGTGAAAATATTTTGTGCCGCTAAATGTTACCAAATAACTGATGATAATAAAACGTCTAAGGTTTGGTATGCGGAAAACCGTGGCAGCATTACAAATCATAGTTCAGTGACTAGCGATCACTTTATATATTAGCTAACCATTAGCGTTTTTTGCTAATCATGTTACATATCAAGAAGTTGGATTGTATTCTGTTGAAATAAGTAAAGCAATCGAACGTGAGCGAGCGAAATTTTCGCTTTGCAGAACGGCGAGTAAGAATATTTTTGTCCAAACCAATAAATCGCAACACTCAAAAGTCATCGGCGCAAGCCGTGTTCGTTAAAAACATTTCAGTCCATTATTTGATATAGTAGGAAACAAAAAATCAGACCACAATTTGAATCCTTTTGAGGCTATTTTTAAGACAACACTCTTATATTGCCGTGATGTGTCAGACATTGTGACACGTAGACATTTTTAATATATGCATCTTTCTGGTAGTAAGTATATATTGGAATCCGATATATATTGAGGCATAAATCGTGTTTCCACAAAAGCAAAGATACCAAAACATCAGGTGGAATTTCTATTAAAAGTTGTGTTTGAGCCTTCAAAATTCAGGTTTTTTTGGTCAAAAAACATGTTCTTTTGAACAGTTTCTTATAAATGAACACCAAATTTTAAAAATGACCACATAAATGAACAGGAACATTTAACGCCACCAAAACTGAGTTTTGTGAACTGAGGATCTTCATTGACAAATACGAAGCAAACTAGATGATTTTATGACACATGAAATACATGATAAGCTTTAACTTTTTTAATGCGGACCCTGATCGATATATGACGAGTTAAAAGATATGATCTAGAATTGATACAAGGTTCGGCAAACGAATCCTACGCAGCAGTGTGTCTCATCTCTACAAACATCCTTGCATATATACTCTAGTTTTGGAATGGAATTGGGCGAATGGCGTTAGTTAGTTTCCGCCAACTATTATTGAGAGCGAGGACAGTTTTGAATGACATTCGATATATTTGACACGTCCAAACAAAAACCATTATGCGCGAGTCCACTTTAGTTGCGTACACTAAGGCTGTTCCCTTGTCATAATCACGGATTGATTTCTGCAGAAATTCGCGATCACATTTTTCAATGGTATTCGCATTTTTGTGAGCGCGCACATGAGCTCTGCGATGTCATAATTGGATTTCCGTTAGCACACATTTGTTTATTTCGCATGTTTGTCCGCATTTGTTAGGTGACATTGTGAATCAGACAGCATTGTATGCGGCCTATTAGTGTATTATAACGATCTTTACGAGGAAAACGCGATTGGTAATAGCGTTTTCGTCTGTACGAGGTCGGCATAATGCCATGCTGAATCGCAAAATAGTGATGGCGAACATTACACGCGTTGCTGCATGGCAACTGGTGTACGCGTTTATAAGGAAAATCGTGATTTGTTCGTGGCTTTCGCGATATATATATAAAGTCTTCGAAACCTATATATATAGTAAAACAGATGAAGGAAGAAATGCAGGTTGCAATCTACGAAGAAATTTCAAAAACTGCAATGAGACCTTTTGAAGGATAAAGTCGTAGATTGAACAAAAAAGAATTAACAAATTTTAAATTCAGAAGATTAATATATATGTATTTTGAAATTGATACTCTATCACATAGCAAATTCTACAGATTCGTAATTCAGATAACTCATTTCAGATCAAGATCCCCCAAAATTATCATTTTTGGCCGAATTAGGCGCTTGAGATCTGGCTGTTTGAACTAAGCTTACAAAAGTTGGCGCCATTTGGACTGCATTTTGTCAAACTTCCTGCGCTCCTGGCTGGCTCCTAGTCGGCTTGCTATGGATATCTTGGACCTTCTACGGATCACCACGAGTAGCGAAATTTCCCCTTTATGAAATGGTATCTTTGCTTTTGTGGGAAACACGATTTATGATTCAATATATATCGGAATTCCAATATATACTTATTCAAAGAAAGATGCATATATTAAAATGTCTACGTGTCGCATATGTCCTACATCACGGCAATATAAGAGTGTTGTCTTAAAAATAGCCTCAAAAGGATTCAAATTGTGGTCTGATTTTTTGTTTCCTACTATATCAAATAATGGACTGAAATGTTTTTAACGAACACGGCTTGCGCCGATGACTTTTGAGTGTTGCGATTTATTGGTTTGGACAAAAATATTCTTACTCGCCGTTCTGCAAAGCGAAAATTTCGCTCGCTCACGTTCGATTGCTTTATTATTTAATATAATACAATCCAACTTCTTGATATGTAACATGATTAGCAAAAAACGCTAAATGGTTAGCTAATATATAAAGTGATCGCTAGTCACTGAACTATGATTTGTAATGCTGCCACGGTTTTCCGCATACCAAACCTTAGACGTTTTATTATCATCAGTTATTTGGTAACATTTAGCGGCACAAAATATTTTCACGCATAAATCATGCATAGAATACGTGCGCCCTCAATTATATACTATACTACTTCAATCCTGAACCACAATAATTGACAGTGCGTTTATGCCATAGTATTTACAACCAGCTAAAACTCCGGTTCTTGAAATATAGCATAAAAAAGATTTATTAGTCCACGTAAAGCAATAAGTCTAATTTAAGCAGCTACACGCAAAAGCTTCATTAGCACAGCGAGCTTACTTCATAATATCAATAAGCTATAACTATGGTGCAAGTTCGAAGTGGGCAGGAAGTAAACACAATGTAGCATATACACAAGTAATGTATATATACATGCTGAATTCCAAATAGACGCAAAAGGATCCCATGGGTGTTTTGGGCGCTTCTCAGATTCCACAGAGCATATCTCCTTATTATTCCACTTGCCAGTACAACCTCAACCAGTTTTAAAAATAACTAAAAAATTTAATTGGCTGTCGTGAACAAAATATTACAAGCCAAAGCAACGAACCAGATCCAACACGTGTTAAAACATATTTACCATAACTCAAAGTATGTACTACACAATCGCACAACTAATGTTCTGCACTATTTGTGTATTAGTAACTCTATCGAATTGCAGAGCGTAGTGAAGCATACAAAACAAAGTTTTTTAAGTCCACAGGTAGGTCTGGACCCAAATATTTTTACGTGGACCCAAAAAATTTTTGCTGGACCCAGGGCAATTTCGGATTCAGAAGACATTAAACTAAATAAAAAATTTTATTAGGTTTGTTGCGTTTGCTTTGGATCATACGTAATAAGCAATCTCTTCATAACCTATATATAAAATAAACGTACGTAATAAGCAGATAAATCAGATAAACAGTCTAACAAGATATACAAAATATCGTTAGCGTGCTGAAACTCCACAAACGACAGATACTGTACACCTGACAAAGACGTACATGAAATTTGGTCCAATATTTTGCAGTTGGCGAGGTGGTGTGAATTTTGTATGGCTTTGTAACTACATTTCTTTAGTGTGTAAAAATTAGTGAAATTATCGAGACAAAAATTGTAAATCTGGACTCTGCGGTTAAGGTCTCGAAACAAGTAAGAACCCAAGGTACCATTTTGCTAAAAAAAATACCCTGAAAAACTAATACAGACAATAAGTTTTCTATATACAAAACCCCAAGTGCAAGCTATCAGCCTCCCAGGACGTCACAATAAAATTAGGAATTTTGGGTCGAGAGGTAAAAACCTTAATTTTAACCTCTGACCCCGAACCATGAGGGTGTAGCAACAATATATTTGCTTTAAAATTGATAATTATTGGTTCAACATTGAATCATATCATATGCCAAAGTTAAAAGTTA